>JACJUY010004255.1:5218-20205 GCA_014220935.1 Platorchestia sp. MABIK | reverse complement strand
AGCCGCCCTGCTCCTAACTATAAAGGTCCAAATCTGCAAGCGTTTTCAAAATGCACCAAGCCGCCCTGCTCCTAACTATAAAGGTCCAAATCTGCAAGCGTTTTCAAAATGCACCAAGCCGCCCTGCTCCTAAATATAAAGATCCAAATCTGCAAGCGTTTTCAAAATGCACCAAGCCGCCCTGCTCCTAAATTGAAATTTCCAAATCTACAGCACACAAACGTTTACAAAATGCACCAAGCCCAACAGCTCCCAAATATAAAGATCCAAATCTGCAGTAAAATGCAAACGCGCGCCGGCGGGTGGCATGCATGATCGATCGCACCGCAGCTCCAATTTCGCGCGTACATCCATAACTCAGCGGGGGTTCGACCTTGATTTTGGTGTCAGGGTGAGCTTCAGGGTCGGAAGTAATTATAAGCCGCACCTCAAATTCACGGCAAACTTGCTTTAGAATAACCGGCCTGATTTTGTCCTCGAATTTTGGGCAATGTTTGCGCTTCCAAAACTCTGACAGGGCCTTCAAAACTTACACGATGACCAAGAACCATTAGCCGGTGATTTATTCTTTTCGGATATATTTAAGGTCGATTTAAGCAAAGAGTGACGTGCTTGCGATTGGATTTATTTCAGGTAAGGAATGCACTGAATTTTCTATATGATTGGTTAACTTGGTTATTTATTAACTCAGAGCTTTAGTCATCAGGGAGTTATTCACAGTGAAGTTATCAAGTGATAAACTTGCTTACTGTGTGATGCACTCGCTTGGTGATTTATCCTCTGATAGCAGAACCAATTATGTTGGGATCAATTTCACAATATCATGAATACCAACGTAAATTTCACTCACGTCACCAACATCACGCATTTGTTGAGTCACGAGCCTGCGTTTCATCGCTGATCATTTTAACAGTTTGAATAACAAAAAAGCCTGACTACTGATCCTAAATGTGAAATGTTAAAAATCCTCTGCCCAGCTTAATTATTTCGAAGAACTAATTATCTCGGCTTTGTATTTTCAGAAAAACTACCCACCTTAGTTCCTTGAATAACTGCCGATCCTAACTTTGTTACTTTAATTTCTTTTCTAACTTTTCAGCCCTACGAAATAGTCCAGTTTCTTCACGTGTAAGTTGATTCAGGAATGCTCCTAGCATTTTTGTACTGAAACACAGCTTACTTGTAAATAACAACTTTTCTGATACATTGATTGATAAAACCATTGATAAATTTTTGAACTGAATCATGCGCAGTGATAATAATTCAGTGAATGCAAGCCGTATCAATATTTTTTACGAAAATCAAATGCATCATAATTGTAAAATTCCCGAACGGGTCTTTAAAAACATTGTTAAAACCTTTGTTAAGCCAATAAAACCAGAAACTTCTATTAAAATTTGCGTGTATTATAAAAATCGTAAAATCAGTGACCAATTAGCAAACGAATAATCTGTTTTCATATGGGGTCAACGATCTGGACAAGGCCGGTGTGATCTATCAATTCAAATGTAGCAGAAGAGAATGTAAGTCTCTTGATAAACGTTACATTGGCATACCAGAAAGACCCTGAAGCAAATATTAGTAGCTCATACATATCATGGTTCCATCTTCAATCATTTTCGTGTTGACCATAGTTGCAAGCCATCTCTAACACCAAAATTCAATATAATGTTTTATAAAAGATAACATTCATATAATTGAAGCATTACACATCCATGAACTTAAACCTTCCCTTTATGAAAACACTAATGATTTTTTCGCTCCTAAACTGTTTAGCAGAACTTCGGCTTGCTAGGTATGACGAAACTGCTCGACCATTTTTCTCTTGTCTCTCGTGTGGTGAAGATCGAGGTTTTTGTACAATACCGCTAGTCATGCTACTATTTCTGTGACAAAAAATAATTTGAACCTTGTCTCGTCGCTTTCGTCTTTTGTGATCCACAAATCTAGTCTATATTACTTGAGTTTTAGTTTTTGCGTTTTTCCAATGTGACTGAAAATTATCTGTATATTTTTCAGCCTGAAGATGATGTTAGATGCGTCGAAACGTTGCATTTTATAATTAGACAGAAATACAGATTATAATGAATTGCTGTGTTTTAGTTCAAAAATGCTAGCAACATTCCTGAATAAACTTACACGTGAAGAAGTTTGACTATTTGTTACTACAAGTAACTTCTCATCCCTACTTGATTGCCTCAAAGTGTGACCAACAAACATGCTCTTGATACTTTTGCTCGAAGATCAGCATCAATTCCGCGCAGAAATTTTAAACTGCTATCATGTGAATGAGAATTTATAATTATAAACGTTGGAAACTACATGATATAAATGTAAACGTTACAATATTGCCAGAAATATTCACCCTGATATAATTTGTTGTAAAGTGATTTGCTATCGCTCCCAGTTCTCATGACTTTCCAAGTCTCCTGATCTGAATTCTTCATTTTGTTCTTTTTGTATCGTTTGTCACGGCAAAAATACTAATGAAAGAACTTTCAGCTGTCGAAGAATTAAAGGAAGCTGTAGTATGAAATTCAGCATAAGATTGGTGAAGTTCACGTCTTAGAAAGAGTGATAAAAACTTTGTTTCTGTACATGTAAACTGTCAAAAGGGTTTTCACCCCGCAATAAAAATGCATCATCCATGAAATTGTGTTATCTCTAATAATTGACATAACATGTATCATCAAATGTAGATTAAGCAATATTAGGAGTACATTGCTCTCAATCATTCCTTATCGACTAGTGACATGGGTATTACAATACTCATGTGTGTGTATCATCTAAGTGAATTAACTTTAAGATATTTTGAAAATCAATGATGGAACTTTTGTCCCATCTTTACTGGAAATAAACTATTTTTCTTTTTTTCTTTCTTTTTTCTGTACTATAAATGCTGGAATGTATTTTACCATCAACTTAAACCAACTGTACGTAGACAATCTTCAAACCCAATCAAAATTCGAAATCTCTTTCTTCGAATGGCGTTGAGCTCATATTTAAAACAACATTAAAATCAAATCTAAGAAGCATATTAGTCAGACACGACTGTTCTAGCGACACTGTACTTACATCAAAACAATTCATCAAAACTTAGATGAAGCCCGAATTTGTCAAGTTGGGCCGCCATGCTCTTTCCATTTTTGTTAGCAGGACTGCAAAATTTCAGCACCGATGTAAAAATGGATGACTTTCTAACGGCGTGATATTCCGCCATCTCGCTGCATTTGGTTAATCGAAATGTATTCACTTTCTTGCAGCACGCGTTACCTTCATCTAAAAGAATCAAGAAAATCAGAAAAGAAAAACAGTTTATTTCCAATAGAGTTGAAACATGAAATGCTTAACATTGGTTTTTAAAACATCTTAACATTAACATCCTTAGTTAATAATTGCACATCGGTATCGTAATATCCGTGTCAAATGTCGAAACAAAAAATGATTGACAGAAGAGCACAACAAAAATGACGTATGTTTCATGTCCAGAAGCGGCGTATGTTCCATGTTAATGAAGGTGGAAATTGAGCTATGAATGACTCAACATAATTCGGCTATCGGAATAAATCTACGGTGTCAGCTCGAAATATTCAGTTTTCCTCACATTGATGGAACTCGTACACAACGAGTGTTGGACTGTTGTACAAGTTTTGACGTTTCGTAGTACACATTAAATCAGCAAAGTAGACCTGGTAAACTTTCCAGACATTAACTGTATTTTGAATTTTCAAATTTGAATTGGCTGTTAAATTAAATTTTTATGGTAAATTAACATATATAAATTTCTGAAGTCAGTGTCATCATGCATCAGCAAATTACATCACTGATTAACTTACTAATTCTGAATTAAGCGAACGACTTTCTCTATCATCCCTTTAGTCACTCACGAGAAGCAACGAAAATTTTGTTTGAGCAGCACTCGTACGAGATCAATTCTTCGCGTCATCCATTCTATTATCAGCGAAAAAATAAACAGCGAATGAACTTTTAGACTATCTGATGCAGGTAGTCGTGCTATGAATAACAGCTAACAAAGTTTCCGAGTTTCGTCTGTTTCCTCTATTTGAACTCGCATGAAACATTACCTGCCTCATGAAAATAATTGCAACATGCCTCATTGCTTTGCTGAATGCAAGATACAAATTAATGCACGTACGCTAAGTTCAAACCAGCCTATAGTGATATTACTCGATTTTTACTCTTCTGTGTTATTGTACATGAATACCCTTCACTTATTCAGTAACAATCGAAATAATATTATTGGTGATATGTATTATGTTATTAAAAATGGCCCTGCAATTTCGGCTGATATAATTGCAAATGCACCTACGCTTCACTTTTTCAGTCACAAATGATCGTAATATCATTGGTGATGTATATTATGTTGTTAATATTGGCCCTGTCAAGAATATTAGTGACATCGTACCCCGCTGAGCTGCTGCAGTTGCTTCTATATTATACGGTCTCCTGCGCTATCGCTTGAACCAAGACGCAGCAAAGGGCACTCGAGCGCCAACTTACGCGAAACTCGTATAAAAACTTACGCTAAACTCATCTAAAACTTATTCTAAGCCCCCACAAAACGTGCACAAATCTCCTACGAAATTTACGCTGAACTCCTTCAAGAATTATTATCATAGACCCACAAAACTTGCGCTAAATTTCCCCAAATCCTGCACGAAACTTCTCGTAACTTACGCCAAACATCTATGGAATTTGAGCAAAACTGCATTGAAAACCACACTGAACTCCCTCACATCTACAAGAGACTCCCACAAAACTGACGCAAGTTCCCTCCAAAGTTACTCTAGAAGTAAATATTCTCAGTAAATTCCTCGCGTGCGTCACGACACGCAAAAGAAGGGTCCGTTTGGCTGCAAGTGAGCCATAAAACAAGACTTTATGAAACGGAAACTGTAGCGAGAGAGAGGGGCCGGGCCTGGCCGCCCAACCCGTCCCGGGAAACGGGTCGGGTTGGGGCTGGGTTGCGTGAGGATTAGGGGGGATTTAGAGGACATTGATCGGGTATTATGAGGTATGAAGGAAATAT
Source organism: Platorchestia sp. MABIK (assembly GCA_014220935.1). Taxonomy (NCBI): domain Eukaryota; kingdom Metazoa; phylum Arthropoda; class Malacostraca; order Amphipoda; family Talitridae; genus Platorchestia; species Platorchestia sp. MABIK. Next base: position 15,155 of record JACJUY010004255.1, on the reverse strand, counting down.
TTAAGAAGCATTTACAGGAAATGTGGAGGAAATTGATGTCATGGAGGAGAAAAACCCAGCAGTGACACTTTTTTTGCCATTGAGACTTTATATTTATACTCTATACTTGAACTCGTATACACTAAATATATATTTTATATAAATTTATACTCTATGTCATGACAGTGCATGGAATGAACTCGGCTGCGAACGTCACTTTAAGTAAAGTATTCTCATTAACTGAGAACAGTTCAGTGCAACAGCGCTAAAAATAAGAACTTTTGTCATGAACTAACAAATTTTGGTTTTTATTTTTTTGAGACTTACTGAAGATGGAGTTGGTCTCCGAAACGTTTAAAACTGACTAATTCAGATATTTTATATATAGCTTCGTAAATTCTATTAAATATGATACCTATCCGTGCTTTATTCTTCGTCTTTAAATTCTTTATGATAGTCCGACTAAGGAGTGTAAATTTTACGGTAAAAAACAGAATAATTAGAACAATGGGTTCTACATAAGTGGCTAGTTGTAATTGTGTGCATGGAATCTTTGTGAAATGAAACATTAACATATTGACTGTGATACGTGCTTGAGTTTTTCCTGCTGCGACCGACCCATCGATGGGTCGTTCGAAAATTTTTTAACAATCTTTCAAAATGAATGGTATTTAATGGACCCACTTAATGTTTGGTATTTATAAAATTTCTGACAACTTTTGAATTTATATTTGAGTTGAATATTAAACTTCAGTTTACCCCATCGCAGTCAATGTGTTAAAGTTCAATGCTTAAATGAGCACAATGAGACAACAGACTGAGCGGGTTATCGGGCTCACGCTCAGCAGACAGAGACGACGAGTGGAGAAGGTCAGAAGGGATACTGCATCACTCTCTCCTCAGGCTAATGAGCTTGACTCGCTAGGTTCTAGGTAAAACTGCTTGCTAGGTTCTAGGTAAAACTGCTTGCTAGGTTCTAGGTAAAACTGCTTGCTAGGTTCTAGGTAAAACTGCTTGCTAGGTTCTAGGTAAAACTCACTAGGTTCTAGGAAAAATTACTCACTAGGTTCTAGGTAAAATTACTCACTAGGTTCTAAGTAATATTAGTCACTAGGTTCTAGGTAAAATTACTCACTAGGTTCTAGGTAAAATTACTCACTAGGTTCTAGGTAAAATTACTCACTAGGTTCTAGGTAAAATTACTCACTAGGTTCTAAGTAAAATTACTCACTAGGTTCTAGGTAAAATTACTCACTAGGTTCTAGGTAAAATTACTCACTAGGTTCTAGGTAAAATTACTCACTAGGCTCTAGGTAAAATTACTCACTAGGTTCTAGGTAAAATTACTCACTAGGTTCTAGGTAAAATTACTCACTAGGTTCTAGGTAGAATTACTCACTAGGTTCTAGGTAAAATTACTCACTAGGTTCTAGGTAAAATTACTCACTAGGTTCTAGGTAAAATTACTCACTAGGTTCTAGGTAGAATTACTCACTAGGTTCTAGGTAAAATTACTCACTAGGTTGTTGAAACTTTACAAGAAAAAACAATACCTTATTTTTTCATGCTTCTCTTTGTCGCGTCAGAATTTTAATTTCTTGTTTCCTAATTCTATGAACCTAAACTTCGTTAGAAATTTTGACCTATTAAATTAAATTTTTCATTCTAAAATTTCTCGAAGGAAGTACCTCTTCCTCTTTAAACAAATACTTTATTTTAAAACACAAAATTACCGGAAATTTTTTTTTTTGTCTCAATAATTCATGCTTTTCCGTCCCATTAGTTCCATTTCGCTCATTACTCACTCATACTCATTTACATTAACAGAACTTCCCTGAAATTATCTTTGAAGTTTGCACTCACATTATAGGTATGAAATAGTTAGGACGCGCATTTAATGCTTCCTTCCATTATTGCAGGCAAAGGCTACATCACGACCAAGGTGCTCAGAGAGATCCTCAAGGAGCTCGACAACAAAATTACAGAGAAGGACATGGACGAAATTATCGAAGATATCGACGAAGATGGCAAGGGCAAGATTGACTTCAACAACTTCAAACAACTAATGTTGTAAAAACAGCAAATATTCAGCGAGTAATATAACTTTCAAATGAACAATAAGCCTGAAAATTAATAAACGTTTCTTTTTCACACCATGGAGATTGCGTCTGAATTTGTCTATTACTTTGGTTACATCTGATGCTGCATCACAGTGTGGTGACGGCTGCACCTGATGCTGCATCACAGTGTGGTGACGGCTGCACCTGATGCTGCATCACAGTGTGGTGACGGCTGCACCTGATGCTGCATCACAGTGTGGTGACGGCTGCAGCTGATGCTGCATCACAGTGTGGTGACGGCTGCAGCTGATGCTGCATCACAGTGTGGTGACGGCTGCAGCTGATGCTGCATCACAGTGTGGTGACGGGTGCACCTGATGCTGCATCACAGTGTGATGACGGCTGCACCTGATGCTGCATCACAGTGTGGTGACGGCTGCACCTGATGCTGTCGCCTACATGCGATGTAGGCGGTTGTGATGAAAAAAACGAGCTAAAATAGCAAAAAAGTGAAATTAGAAGAAAGAAATTAGACACGTAGGAATGAAATGAGAAAGGAAAACGAAAAAAAAGCGAAAATTTGAAGTCGAAATCAAAACAATATAATGAGAAGAATAAGAATAATAAGAAATAATGGGAGAAAATCGAAATAAAAGAGATTGATAGACCCGTAAACGTACTAAGGACTGAAAATGACAAAAAATAAAGAGGAAAAGAAGAGTCACCAAGAAAAAAGTAACGAAGCAAGGAAAAAATGCAAATAATTTTTTCCTTAGAACCTCTCTTTCTCAAGTCTGTTCTGTGTTGATTTACTTATTCAACCCTAGTTCTTTCTTTTCATAGATTTCTTTCGTTTACATTTACGTTTTTTCCCATTATTTCATTCGCTCTTTTTCTTTTTCCTCTTTTTCATTTTTAACCGTTTTTCTTTTTCTTATCTTTTCCCTTTTCTACTTGTTTTCCATTTTTTTCTTCATCTTCTCTCCACCAACGTACGAAAAAAAAACGTTAAGCATGCCACTTACTGAACAGAAATTACGATGGAAAGATAGCGTGAGAAAAAAAAAAATAACACAGGAAAAATCAAGAAACAGAAACGTAGGTAAAATTAAAAAAAAACAGAAAAGGAGAAGGCCATGAGGAGGGAGAGCGCAGAGACAGAAAAAAAAGAAATAGTCGAGAAAAAGCATGAAAGAACCGATAATTAGAAAACAACAAATAAGAGAAAAAAATGATAAAATAATAACCATGCAAGAGTGAATAGAAGAAAACGATGAGAGAAGGCTCCTTTTTTGAGATCGCTGCTTTTAAAAGAAAGCCTCGGATTTCGATGTCTTTGATATATTGCTATCTCACGCTATTTCAGAAGTTTGAAAGTTCATGAAACTTCGTAAGACTTTCTAACTTTTGTTCCTGTGAGGTGTCTAGAAACGAGGGTATTTTGCCCTCACCGCGACGGCTTCAATATGCCACTGACACGATGCCGTAGAGTTTCTAAGAATAGCTCTGTGCAATAAGAAGCAGAATGTTCGCAATTTATATTGTTGCAATTACATGCAGAAAAATTTTGTTTGGAAGTTGATTGAAAATTTCCGACGGAAATTTCCATTTTGTAAAGAATTTCTAAGGCCATCTGGTGCCGCTTGAATTTTCACGTGACTTCAAATTGTGTTTTGAGCTCAGTGCACAGTGATTCCTTAATGTGTAAAACATTGTACACAATGTACAACAGAACCGATAACTCCGCACTATTTCCAACTCTGTTCGCAAGCTGTTTCGTGATGAGCAATTTATTCGGGCTAGATCACCAGGTTGGTTTTTCCCAGGTTTGTTTCTAGCGACTCGAATTATTTCAATGATTTGTTTTATTAGCACAACAGAAATCAATTAACTCAATATCACAAACCATTTGAGACTTTAAACGCAGCTTTTGCGAAAGATTCTCACCAGGTCCTAAAGCTGAAATTTCAGTTCGGTGTAAAGTTTCAAATTGGTCTTACATTGATCGCTCCGACCGTACTCCACTGCTCCACCGTACCCGACTCACCATCCATCCTTAAAGTATTAAGAGTGTTCGATGTGCTTCATTTGAAATCCTCTCGAGTGCACATGAACCAGAAATGAAGTCTCACGCGGCCTTTAAAGCCGGCCATCGCTACCGTAGGACTTTTATTGAGATTTATGGTTTGGATGAGACGTCCAACGTTTACGGGCAACATTAGATTCAGTTACGTCAGAATCATAACGATCACTTATTTTTCAACCAGGTTTCTAAATCTGGGCGCAAGCACCACATAATCCGTCATTTATAATACTAATTAATATCAATAACGATTACGATTTACATGCATGCAGATACCACCATACATTGACCTAATCATGCATTTTAATCCATTAATCACACATTTTAATACATTAATCATACATTTTAGTACATTAATCATACATTTTATTACATTAATCACATTTCAACACATTAATCATACATTTTAATACATGAATCATATATTTTATTACATTAATAATAAATTTTACAAACATTTTAATACATTAGTCATACATTTTAACACGCAACCTACCTTTAAGGTCACGCTACCGATGAGCGGACCCACTCACTGAGCACTCACCGTGGCAGCAGTTCAACATAACAGCACCGACTTTCATCAGTCAAGCAAAACATATTAATGATGATGTGGAGGCTCTAATACCACTAATCAAAACTTGTGAAATTTTCCTACAAAGAAACCCTATAACTAGAGGATTCGGGAGAAAAGTCGCCATGGAAAAGTTTGGATTGCCTCATAGCACGAAAAGGAGGACTCAGCGTGGCTGACGACTTTTTACTTTGAGCTTCATCATGATTAGGAGAGATTTTTTTTCACAAAATTTTAAAAATTTTGAATTTCAGAACAAACAATAATTTCATATTATTTATTACCTTTAAGAATAAGAAATTAACACTGAGCAACAGTTTTTGAATAAGACAGAACGTTGATTAGGAGAAATAAAGGAATTTTAAAATAACTTTTGCAAACGGGGAAAAAGTACGAAATATGCTCGTGTAATTTTTTTCCAAACGAAGCAGTGTATAAATAAGCACAAAAAGCGCTGAAACCCCAAAATATTTGATCATGTTAAGATCTAATAGAATTAAAAGGGCGATTTTTAGGAAATCTAATACGTAAGATAAAAAGAAGAACCAATATAAAAGGGAACATTCTTTTAACTTTCCTTTGTTAAGATCTGTGCAATGATTGCAGATTCCGCAGTTAGGTATCACATTTTACACAGCGAGCAATATTCCACAATCATTCAATTTAAATATGATTACACAACGCTGTGTAATCCAAATTAGTATGAATGAATGTTTGAAATAAAATTGAACGATGTTTGCAGGTTCGGAATTATTGGCATGAAATAGAATGCGGGAATTTCGGCTAGACTGCCGAGTATAAATGATGTATTTGCATTCCTGCCAAGTTTATTCGAGGCATATTCCACCTTGAGTTTCACACGTCCTATACTTAATGATACTCTTTTACAACGGATACAGCTAGTGTTATTAAATAAATTCAAAATTTAATAAATTAAACATCAAAATAATGACTCAAAAGTCACTCTTAGAGGCCATGTTAATTTCCCTTCTGGGTGAGGAATTAAATTACCCATGAGCTTGGAAAGAGAAGCCTAGCGTGGTACCGAAGTTGTGAAAATCTTTGGCCAAATCAGGGATCGATCATTCGAACCTTGTGACTCTAAAGGCGACGCGAGAGTGAAAATAGGTTATATGCCCCAGAAGTCGCTGAACTTATTCGGGCCCACATGCTCAAATTTGACCATTGTCCTAAAGTTATGAAACATTCTACCTCTGCATCACCTGTGGTAAATAAATTGTTTAAATTGCTTAAATTGCTTAAAATGCTCCTACGCGACTTTCCTTTGAACAAATTGATTGATAATTCATGAGTGATACATAAAGCATGATGAATAAAGCATGATGATTAGCCACGAACTGGAAGGCCTCGCGCTGTCATGCAGAAGTACAAAGACAGAGGAATAAGTTAGAGAGAGCCCCGAGAAAAGTTATATAAGTTGAAAGAAGCCAAGAAAAAGTTACCAAAAATTTACATAGACTTCGCCAACCCTGACTTCTAGCGGGAGACCTGAAAGAAAAAGTTTATATCGACAAACAGGAAACCTTGAAAGAGTTTAAAGTGAACATCAGAGAAGGAATTAGGGGAGCGAACCACACATGCAGCAGTAATGGAGGGTATTGCCGAAAGTTCAAGATTGTGCGAAACTGAAAATGTAAGTCCTTTGTAAAATATAAGTTGTCATCTTCAGTGTAGAAATGTGATAAATATTGAAAGGCATAAAGTAACTTCCGTTCTGTGCTTCGAATTACTTTAACATTCGGTTGTGCATCTATAAAATTTATGAAATTGTTAAGCCCACCACTCCTCTGAGAATGTTATTCAACAGGGTTCCAGCCGAAATTTTCTTTCGACGAAAAACACATCGTTGTCTTGTGAGTGCAGCCCATCTTGTTGTTAGCCGTATGATTGAAACTGGAACATCACTGAAACTGTGATTGAAACTGCATGGAACATCACTGAAACTGTGATTGAAACTACGTGGAACATCACTGAAACTGTGATTGAAACTGCATGGAACATCGCTGAAACTGTGATTGAAACTACATGGAACATCGCTGAAACTGTGATTGAAACTACATGGAACATCGCTGAAACTGTGATTGAAACTGCATGGAACATCAGAATGGAAGAACGCTTCATTACACAAGCCCACAGCGCCACTGTGCTTCACGTACAAAAGACACTTACGTAACTGGTTCGCAAGCGCGTGAATTCTCATAAATCTGTGTTGTGTTTGTTATTATCCAGTAGAAAAAAAAGATATTGATTGCTATGTCTGGTGTATTATTCGATGAAAAGTAAGCCGTGCAAATATTGAGTGAGTGGAAGTGAGCTGGAGGACAAAATTTGCTTATTTTACTGAAAACAAACTTCTTGAAGTTACATGAATACGCAGAAATACTGCCATGGATTGCAAATTATAAAACATGTATTTCACGTATTCCACTCATGCAGGCAGGGAGTCTCCTAGAGTATTCATAGTGATGGGAAAGTTTCTTCTTAACAGGTCTCTATAGACATGAAACAACCTAAATAAAACTTAAGTAGGTTTTTGGAGGGATTCATTGTGGGAGTTAAGTTTTTCTGAGTTAAGTTATTACAGATAAAACACATGTGATCGTATGCAAATATTTCATTCTGAAATGTCGGAGGGATCTTGAAATCAGGTAAAATAAAATACTTATAAATGACGCCGGCAACCCAGTAAATGAAAGTAAATCCAACTCTCAAATGTAAATCAAATCAATATCAGTTACAAAAATATCGCTCGCTCACCCCATATAACGCGAGCGTGTGTATTCTGGGAGCAGCGGACGAAAAAGTTAATCCAGCTAAAAATTTTGCTTCTGTAATCCCGCAGGTAAAACTCATCCTTCACAGCTGTGCGCATTTCATCAGTTAAGTTCCCAGAGAAAAACTGGTTTCCCCGGGGGGAAGAAGCTTTCCATTTCGGGTGTTTGACTTTCTGTCCCTGGGGAAATTACTTGGATGGTAGCTGTCAACCCGCCCTCTTTCCCTAAACCGAGGGGGTTATTTTTCTAAGAGTTGTCTTGGAATGCCCTCAAAGGATTTAAATAGTCTGTGTCACGCTACAGCTGTTTTTCTAAAGAGATCGCTTGGAATTAATGAAATCTGAGATATTCAGAGCTGAGGTGACCTGTGGGATTGTGAAGATGTGTGGCGGCCAGTTGTGACTATTTTTGTTCCAACGTGATTCACTGGTCTCTGAAGTGATCAATAGTGACTGTCGAGCGCTTTATAGTGTGCAGACGTCTTATTTATATCCTTGTACGGGATCCAATGGGATTTACTGGTATTAACTGACGTGTTCTACAATGCCGTGTTAAGGTTACATAGAAAAATAAGTAGTAGGGTGGATGTACGGTGGACAACAAGTGACACGGTGAACAACGAGTGGTATGGTAGACAACAATGGTACGGTGGAAAAGTGGTATGGTGGATAACAAGTCTATGAGACAAACGTCGAGTATTGCCAGCAGCTGAGAGCTGGAATTTCCATCAAAATATGCGCAAACTTTATGATATCGTTCGTAAATAACGCCCCTTAATTGGCGTTGCAAGTCAATTTTAGCTTCGCTACCACGAAAGACGCAAATAATTGTAAATCCAGCCTCAAATCTAAAAGCGATGCTCTGGTTCCACATTTTAATGAGGAGGCTTTTTATCTACTGTTATTTTTACACACGCTCGAGAACTAAAGTGTCAGAAATCTTCAACTCATTAGAAAGTTGTGGAAAACGTGAGAGATATTTAAGGACGATCCGCAGGTCTGCAATGTTCGACGCCTAAATGGGTGAAAGAAAAGTTCTGACGTACTAAGAATTGCGTTTTTCGTAACTAATAATACATTTCAGTACAACTGTGAGGTGTGAAACTTTTACTGAAAGAAAAATAAAATCAAGCACAAAGGAAAATATTTAAATTTTGAACATTCCTTGAATTCGTACACTCGACAACGAAACTCAGAAAACAAGGAGATGAAAAAGTATCTGAACCGCAATTAGAACTCCTAGAAATATCACGGATTAGCCGAAGCATCATGTTAAAGCTGAGTGTTCCCAATAACCATTTCGATTTCAAGCTTGTCCCGTGTTACAGATTGGATTATTAGTTAATTTAAGCCTCCCTATCCACCACAATGGCTATTCAAAGAATGGAAGGAGGAAGGCACCATTCAGTTTGGAGTTAAGGGAACGCGTAATCTATGCAGAAAGGGCATAGAAACAGTAAATTGAGAAAGAAGATTATGAAACAAGATTAAAATCGAAGAAGAAAGTAATAGGTGCTGAAAAACAGGATAGCAGTGAACAAAAAACTGGTCTTTAAGATAACAAAAATATCTGATTTCAACAGAAAGAAAACCTACTTAACTCTCAGCTCGGGCCCTTACAATTTCCTCCTGGAAGTGCTAATTCCCATAAATACAATAGTAACTGTTGTATCCCCCTGAGGGGGTTCCGTCGTCCAACCCCTCTAGGTATACGTATCCGCAGTATTCAGTTTTAGTCGACGTGTTTCTTATATAGCGGAATATAGGATGAATTGTGTTTCATTACCTATTTCTTCTCCGAAAAGAAGCCAGATAATAGAAAGATAAAAGGAGGATTATTGCTTGAACAGATGAAGCTACAGACGCTATTTTATAACGCTTAATACTAATGATTAAATTTGCACTTGAATGACTTTTAAATGATATCATTAGGCTACGCACACCATATGCTTACATGCGCTGCCGTGCGCGTGGTATTTGCTTACTGTTTGCCTTGTCTTTACTAAGTGCTAACTTTCACATCACGCATTCATTTAGTTAACTATATTGCTTCTCATTAAAGTCTTTACTAAGTGCTAACTTTCACATCACGCATTCATTGAGTTAACAATATTGCTTCTCATTAAAGTAGACATAATCCCTTCTTGATGGTGGCAGCTACAGTTAAAGTTAATCGTCACAATGAAATTGAATGTTATTTTAACGAGAAGATAACGCAAAATAAACGTTTTTTCGATTGAGAACTTAACATAATAAATACTGCCTTGATAACGCAACGATTGAAAGGATTGACCAGAATTCACGAATATCGAATAAAACTTTTGTTCTCCTCGGCTGATAAATACAGTATACCGTCAAACTCTCAAGATGCATATCATGTTATTTTTCCCTTGAGTTATTAGGATTCGAAAATTGAATGGGAAATTGTACTGATTTTTCTGCGAGACCCA
>JACJUY010004254.1:35546-49552 GCA_014220935.1 Platorchestia sp. MABIK | reverse complement strand
ATTTTAATACTCAGGGGAAGTTTGTTCCACAGTAAGGCGCCTGATATTGACAGAGCCTTCTGCCCTATGTGAGATGAACGATAGTTGACTAAGACATTGTTGTTTCTGTTCGGCTTTTGGTTGGTTACAGTGGATGGATAGAAACGCACTATCTCAACATTGCTCTGAGGAAGGTACAACGAGGAGAATACGTATTGGGCCCTCTGCATGAGAAGCGTTTCTTGAACAGGAATCCAACGTTGTTTATAAAGGAGAGGGGTTACGTGATCACTTCTTTTGAAATTACCGTTGCAAACCACCTTGGAAACAAAAGGAAACAAAGTTTATCTCTAGCACTGACGGGTTTTACCTTCATTTTCAACATGGACACACTTTTAGCACTTGTACCAGGATGTACCTGGAATTGTTTGATCAATGCACGCACAGTAGAAAGAGAGAGTAATGGTATCAAGTTCCTTATCAGTTGATAGTGGGTCTCTGATGAGCTTACAAGAATGTTCACAGCGAGCCACTTGTGATACATGGTGAATGATCTCTTACCCCTTAAATGTGCTTGACAAATGCACTGAGATAAGGACCAAGTCTGCCACTTACACTTCTCAGGAAATTATCGGTGTTTAACCTCTTGTACATTACCTTCGATTTCCTCCTGAGGCTTTTCCTAAGTTTTCTCTGAGAAGCTGGTCTGCTGTTTTCGATGGCAATCATCGTTCCATCAATCATCGTGCCTCTCCAGATGGAGAGGCGAACAACCGTCGCTTGCAAGATACCACTGGAGGACCAGTGTCTTCCAACAAGGAACTGCTTCTTTTGCCCCCCGAATTCTGCAATAAGTTGGCGAAAATTAGATTGTATAGTATATATACTTCCCAAACTAGGAGAAAGTATTAATTGTACACATAAACCAAACTTTAAAGTAATTGAAAGTTTAGGTTTTGAACACAACACATTTAATTAAAAATTGCCACATTTAATCCACTTGGATGAGAATAACAGTTCTGATCTATATTCTTTTTCCAAGGTTTCTAATATTAAACTATGAATGAGTTCAAACATCCCGAACGGTATAAAGTGAGTACCAATGAGAGACAGGATAGCCCTATTCAGTACTCAAGAAAGTCAGCGCGAGCCCAGCCTTCTAATGAATGAAGCATTGTAATTGGATGCAATGTGCAAGGAAGCAAAATCTAAATGTATGCATTAATTCAACTCCAAGGACACTCAGGGAATAAAGTATAGTTCGGAAATACACCACGATAATCACGAGTTAATTACATTTTACACAAAAAAATGACATACTTTCCTGATAGATGCATTAAATCGAGAATTGGAATGAACAGAGAGGTAAATGAGTGCTAGTCAATATGGTATTGACACTGATGGAAATGACAGAAGGTAGTTCTCACAATAATTCTATAAATGCTGCTGTGCCTAAGAATAATGAGTATGCGATGACTTTTCAGCAATCTTTCGAGATTTTGCTGCTAGCACTCATCCAACGCTGTCCAATTCTGGCTTGTAACTTAAATTTTATTTCGCTAGAATTCAAAACACTTCAATCAAGTACGAACTCAGTGGTTATTTCAACACGACCAGCCTGTTTTATTCCCCTCCGCGGAGATAAGCAGCATTGTGTGCTAGAAATACTGGTGGCAGGCCTAGAGGTGTCAGAAGTGGCAGGTCTAGAGGTGCCAGAAGAGGCAGGTTTTGAGGTGCCAGGAGTAGCAGGTCTTGAGGTGCCAGGAGTAGCAGGTCTTGAGGAGCCAAGAGTGGCAGATCTTGAGTTGCCAGAAGTGGCAGGTCTTGAGGTGCCAGGAGTAGCAGGTCTTGAGGAGCCAGGAGAGGCAGATTTTGAGTTGCCAGAAGTGGCAGGTCTTGAGGTGCCAGGAGTAGCAGGCCTTGAGGTGCCAAGAATAGCAGGCCTTGAGGTGCCAAGAATAGCAGGCCTTGAGGTGCCAGAAGTGGTAGCTCTTGAAGTGCCAGGAGTGACAGGTCTCGGAGTACCGAGAGCAGGAGGTACATTACCAGCAGCTGATGGAGAAATAAGGGAATAAATTGGGAACAGTGATATGGCATCTTGAATGCTACACACTTTAAAACGTGTGTGAATACCATTCTCAAAAGTATTCAGAAATGTACTACCCTTTCTTTGTGTACACTAAGGCTTCATAAGTGACAGCCATTCACTATCTGAAAAAGTGTAAATTGAGCTTATGGTCTTCAATTATCAAGTGGGATGAAAATTTCTTCAAGTGAACTAGACTTTCTTTAAATTTCATCACATAAAACTCAATTTGAAAATTCTTTTCTTTCATTTCATTATTCCTCAATTGAATTGGGGAATCATCAGTTAAATTCTAAACATACTTTTGTTTGGAGTGGCAAGCGTTGCAGCACCAGGCATTGCAACAAGAGGCGTGGCAGGCCTTGTTGCCCTAGGAGTACCAGGGCTCGTAGCACCAAGAGCAGGAGGTACAGTACCAGCAGCTGATGGAGAAATAAGGGCATAAATTGGGATCTGTGATACGGCATCTTGAAAAAAATTGATGCACACTACACAATGAGTAGTACTTCCTACAACCTTAAGTTTTCTTGAACTTCTACGTCATGGCATTGACTAGTAATACTTTAGTAGAAAATAAGTCAGTGTATGGCTCCACCACCATAACTTTGTTTCACGGAGCAAGTGAAAGGGCATGAGTAATAAATTCATACAGCTAAGTACCATTCAATATTAATCCCTACAAACAAAAGTCATTAAGCTCCTGTTCTCAACTCAATTTACATTAGACTCATTTCATAAGGTGCTCCCAACTGTCCCAAATTACCCGTGGTTACTAGACTGACCGCATTGAATTCAGTAGTAGAAAATGTCTGAAAATGGAGATCTGTAATTTGGGGATATGCAACCCTCAGGTATGAAAGGTCACTACAACCCACTCTACAGGATTATCTCAATCTAGTCAGTGTTTCAAACTCCAGGCTTGTATAAGAAAAATTTTGATAGCATCTACAATTAATTAAATTACAATCCTGATCCAGTCCAGCCAGACAAATCATACCACAACCATCTTGCATACATCTGCTACATCACACATTCTCTCCATACCGCTCAAACACATTCAAGAAGATCTCCCTCTCCCTCTCATACTTACTACAAACAATCCAGGGACAGCGTGTTCAATGGGATTTTAAATTCTCCCATCACACTGCTGACCTAATCTACTATCATTCTCATTCCACCTCTACATGTGTCTATTCCCACTAAATGTTTACAGCATACAGTTAACAAGAGTTGGCTAACAAAACTACCATGATAGAACATTTAATACTTAAGCACATTCTTTCCAACATACAGGTTAATGTAGGCTTTTGCACCGTGCTAAGCATCCACTTGTACAATCCAAGAACTTTTGTGTGCCTTCACCTTTTTCTCTGTTTCCTCTACTCATTTCATGGACGGTGTCATTCATCCTCTGTACCTCGTATGTCATTCAAACATTTTTTGTATTTTACGTTGTTTCTTGTTTACAGTCTTCCTTCTCATTCGCTCTTTCTTTATCTCACTTTGTAAACCACTTGGTATTCACTGTACATCATCTGCATCTCATTTTTCAATATTTTGCCTTGCTATATCATACTATGGTTCCAAGGGGAACAAAATATGGTTCACATGTGTTAAGTTAAATTCTACAAACATTTTCATGCTGCAAAATTTTAGATGAAAAATTTCAACCCATAAATGCAGAATTTTTTGTATTTTTCCAAGCAACAAAAGCTACATTACTTTTCAATGTAAAAAATTGATTCTGGTCTCCTTAAACTTATAATAAACAGGAAGAGAATTGTCGTGATCCTCTTCTCTGTCAGCACTTCGTTGTGAATTACGTGGATCGTCCGCTGAGATGTTCAATTTAGATTGCAATATAATTCCTTCGTCGTGATAGGGGGAGTACATCACTTTCATTTATTTTGATAATAAGGCGTGATTTATGTCCTCGCCATGATTATGATTTAATGGTAGCATTTGCTACCCTGCCACCAGCCCGATATTTGGGCAATTTAATATTGATAATATCATATGAATGATTGATTTATTTTAGGTAACGCTTTTCCATGCCTTTTATGTCTTTTCTCAACTTTCCAGAACACAGGTATTGATAAACTTGTAATCAAGATGGAGATTTAATTATAAGAAGTCAATTAAATGCGCATTACAATCCTAATGAATAATTGTTCCTGTTACATAATGGTACTAATACAAGATATCGCTTTCTGTATTGAAAATAGACCTACATTGACCTACGACCTGAGGACATTGGGTTTAATTAACAATGTGAAGCTAATTATGACATGAGAACTCATTTTATAGAGAGAGATGTGAAGTCCCTCGGATGTCGAGATGGTGGAATGCCAGGGGTACGTTCGGTGCGGCGGTAGACGCTTGACTGTCGTGATATTCTAAGTCAATTTAGCTGGCTTATGTTGATAAAAGTGTCCCACATGTTGAAATCATTTTACGACGATAGTTCTTTGTTATTATGTTTATAACACCAGCGCCAGCACCCGCAAGGGCGCGGTTAAAGAAATTGGAACGACACACCTCTTGCTAATGTGGTGACGCCCGCCTCACTCCCTGCCTTCCCCCCGCTGCTGCTGAGCGTCACCAACCCTTGTGCGATCTCGAAATGACCGATGTTTTATCGAAATATGAAATTATGCTAACGCATATGGAAATATGCCTAATAGAATCAATAATATGTTAATGAGTTCCCATGATGAAATACTTGCTAAAATATAAGAAATCTTCCTATAAATAGAAGAATTACATATTGAGGATAACTCGAATGGAAGTAAGCTGGCACCTCGGGCATTCGATGTAGAAACGACGTCGTAACGCTTTCAATGGCTGAATCGTGGAGGCTTTGTTCAGATGTCGGGCTTCTAGAAGATTCTTGGTAGAATTTGCGTGCTTTTTATCTGTAGATAACTCGCGATGGAATATCTCTTCAAATATGATGACCGACGCAGTTCTTCTTGGAGATTCGAAGTGAATACGAGGGCCTGTCGCAACATTCAATGTTATCCATAGCACAAAAAAAAAATTCTGAACGCTGTATATGATGAAATCATATCAGAATTATGAATATTGAATTGGAAAAAGTTATATATTCAAAATTTTAAGCATTTTTGAAGGAACACACATTTTGGGCAGAACTCTAGTTTAGAATAGGACTTGAATTATGTTCCCTATTTTTCTAGACAAATCGTTTCTGCACACACTGAGAGTAGAATAAAGTTTCTACAGAGAGTGACAGTGCTTTTGTTGATCTTAATATCAATAACCTACAAACAGAAAGAAGGGCTATTGGAAAATTTTTTAAAATAATTTTGGAATACATGTACATTATTCAATGAATGCAAAACCATATACGGCTCAGGCAAGATCTGTTGGCTCCTTGAGTATCCATACCATTTTCAAAACACAGCCTTTAAGATGACAGAAATAGGTTCTTTTTACCCCTTCCGCAGCAAATGAATCTTTTGAATTCAGACCCATTATTAAAGTAAATCAACCCATTACCCAGCTTCTAGCCCCTGTATCTTGTAAACTGTTGTACTGATCCATATGAAATTTTAATTTATTATTATTATGTAAATTCCCCAATCACAATGTGAACGCTTTTTATCTCAATAAGTTTTATTCATTTGAACTGGATTATTTTTCATTCAATTTTAGTCAAGTTTTAATTTGAAATTGCAGTTCATAATAATTGAAAATCCATGTAGCCTACTCTGAAATTTTTTTTTCAGAAAGACCCATTAATCATGTTTCTAGATCTTGAATTAACCAAGAAAAACCCTATTTAAACTTTGTATGGTCACCTTTTTGGTAGTCAACTCTGCATGGCCATTTTTGTGAACTACTCTGTCTGATCACTGTTCACAGTATTAAAGGTCATCTTTGGAAATGACTAGCTGTATGAAGGAAAGCTGACTTATTCAAAATCTAATCATTTATTTTAAAGCTGTGTTAAGTCAGAGTAGGTGTGCAACTATTTTTAAAACTAAAGCATAGAAGCCTGCATGATTTTCTTTTAAGGCAATGAGCGGCAAGAAAATGACTCTAATTTTTAAAAACAAACAAATTATTTGAAATAGATCATTTATGCTCATTGAGTGCAATCAAGATATCACATTGACTACTTCACACAATGGCAATTGGGACATTATTTTAAAACATCTTACAAGTTCCAAGAAAATTGAAAGAACTTGGATAAAAAACATAGGATGATACAAAGCCTTTAACCATCACTTATTCAAAAACCACTAATGATAGATTTTGAATGTAATAAATTTTAAAGAGAAACAAGCAGTTACTGGTAGTACAAAATTGCACCCAATTTGAAACAATTTCAATAAGCATTTATTTATCTATGGAAGCATTACTTTTAGAATAATATTTGTAACCAAATCTTGCATGAAAAGCATACTATTTATTTTTCTTAATATGAATTAAATTTTTGGGTTATCTCCTGCTTTCTTTATTTCAGCCAAAGCCACAAACAATATTTTTACTACATTTTTGATAAAAAATTGAAGCACATAAAATTTCTACGCTTGATTAACACAGTGCTATTATAGGTCAATCAAACAGCCATTCATTTTTCTAAATCAAGGGTATTAGGAGTCATCAATTAGTGAAACTTTGATTTACTGCGTTAACTTGGAATAAACGATACAACTAAAAGTTTTACATTACCTTGGTCTTGCACAGCTCTTTTTGGAACTGCTGAAGATTTCAATAACTTTCTCGCATTTCTGAATGGAGACAAGATGAATTTATAGTCTGAAGGACAGAAATGCGCAGAACACACAAAAGCCCTCAGCGGCATTTTGGATCTCTTATCCATCTTCAACGCTGCATCACCACATGCTGCAATCCACTTGTCGTAATTTCCTTTTGGAAAGTGGAAAACGACATATCGGGACATTGACGGTTATCATTACCACAATTTTCCATTAAGCACTTTTTCAAGCCTACGTAAGGAGCCATTTCTGCTGCAATCTTCGTTACACCGGTCACAGGCTCACAGCCGACTTCAGATTCGAACAGAGTCACGTGACCATTATCCGTCACGTGACAATATCTTGGCTCCGTCATTGGCCAATTCGCATCTACGTCATTGTACACAGAGCTTAGATTCACTTAGTTATAAGTTGGGTATCTTCTAGTGTATGATCTGTGAGTCGTACCCGGCAGCCCGGCCGGCTCCAAGCGGCGGACGACTGTTGGNGTCGTAATTTCCTTTTGGAAAGTGGAAAAACGACATATCGGGACATTGACGGTTATCATTACCACAATTTTCCATTAAGCACTTTTTCAAGCCTACGTAAGGAGCCATTTCTGCTGCAATCTTCGTTACACCGGTCACAGGCTCACAGCCGACCTCAGAGTCGAACAGAGTCACGTGACCATTATCCGTCACGTGACAATATCTTGGCTCCGTCATTGGCCAATTCGCATCTACGTCATTGTACACAGAGCTTAGATTCACTTAGTTATAAGTTGGGTATATTCTAGTGTATGATCTGTGAGTCGTACCCGGCAGCCCGGCCGGCTCCAAGCGGCGGACGACTGTTGGCGAAGGTGAGTCCGAGTGCTGGTAGGTAGGGGTGCTACCGTAGCTCTCGTGACTTTGTTTGCCGGCTAAAGCCGACAGTTGTATATGAAAGCATGCGTCGTTATAATGTGACACTGGCTTTGTGAGTAGGAGCTCCGGAAGCTGTTGTTGTGTTCCTCCCTTACGAGCTCCGGAAACTTTTGTCACGCTCCTCCTTTATGAGCTCCGAAAAGGTTTTGTTATGCGCTCTTGCCTGACTTCCGGGCATGGCTGGTTTTAAAAGGAAGTCTGTAATCGACAGAGCTCAGTACACAGATACGTGCGTACTAGAGTGTTTCCTTACCCCTGCCTTGGTAGTCTAAAGCTACAGTTAAATAAACCTCATGTTGTGTTGAAAGAAACTACACAACAGCCATGTCGCTTGTCGAAAGCTGATTGAGAGGAAAAAATAAAAAATATTCAGTGCATATTAGAGCTTGTTGAAAAATTCGATACCAAATGGCTAGGCCGAAAACACATCAAAGTAGACATTGACGTATTGGACGTGAACTACAAACATAAGATTTCTGGACAATTTCATGCCTGAGAAGCATGGTTCTCATTTCTGAGAATTTGTTCTTGAAAGATTCAGGACATCTTTATTTAGTTAATTCAGCAATTCAACTCTTAAAAACAATACCAAAGGGAATGGGTTTTCTACCTACAACTATACATTTTAAGTAAAATATGCAATAAACCCGTGAATACCCTGAGCACGTTAATTTTGAACTGGACGCATCGTTAACGTCTGCTGAACTGAAATAAATTTTGAAAAATATTTCCGAAAATACCTGAGCATCCTGAAAGAATGCGCTGAGGCATCGACGTACGATAGATTTATTAACTTCAAATGAACGCATTAGCCTGTACGGAAAATGTAACGCGAAAATCGTAGAGGAAATAAATGCATAAACGCCTAAATGACCTGATTCACAGAAGTAAGAATGAAAACAGACATACCATAATATCTGTTATGCACTGTCATAAATTAATTTATCAGAAATATTTAACCGTAATGGTCATTCAATATCATTTTGGGAAAGATGCAAAACTAAACCAAGTGTGCGAATGACCATTTCATTGGTTGAACTTCTAAATAAAATAAAAACAAAAGAAAAAACGAAACAGCTAATCTTGAGACAGTAACCACGAGGAAAAGACCAATTTTTGAGTTCAGGGTTGAGCAAATGCTTGAAAGGGAAATAGAAATAATACTCCAAATTTTAAAGAAAGTACACGAGCACAGAAAAAATCAACTATCCACTAAAATAGCTTGAGTGGAGTTCCAGAATCCAGGGATACCTTGATAGAAGAGGGAAAACTTAGCATTTATTCTCGGAAAATGTTGATATAAGAAAGGATATGACACTGAGGTTAATTATAATTGTTTTTCTTTTCGAATGACTCAGTTCAATCATTTTCACATTCACGACGTTTTTCTGTAGTAATTTGGCAAAGACATATAAAATATTCAGCAACAATGAAAGAGTCCCAGTCGAATGCACCACGTTATTTCACGAGTCCCTACTGGAAATTACATGATGTAAAACTTCATTGTACGGCATAAATTCAACACTTACTCGTCATTAGTGTAGGTAATGAAAAGTGTACTAAAATCTTGACTTCGGCCGGACTGCATTTATGGTTTGTGTTTATATTTTAAAATCGTGATATTGGCCAAGTTTTCAATTACCTTAAGGTCATATATCAAAGCTCTATTTGCTAATAATATATTTCTCGCCTCATAATTTCGTACTTGAAGTATTAGACTTCACCCAATCAAATATTGGACCTTTGTCTACACTTCAAGGTTGATTTTATTTTCGGTTTTCGGCAGTAGTGCTGAAGAAAGCTGCTTATCGAGAGCTATACTGACCTCTTCACTTCGAATTTGTCAAAGTCATTCACTCTAGTAATTTTCATAAATGATTTTCCTTTTAATATCCGCGGTAAACAAAGTTAAGCCTAAATTACGGTTATGTTTGGACAGATAGAAGTACAAAACCTGAAGTTTTTTTGTATTTGAAATAAATCTTCATTCATATAAATATTCTATCATTAGTTTCAGTGTCATCCTTACTTATAGGAATATCTTTCGAAAATAAAAGCATGAATTTTTCCATCTTCTATTCAGGCTTACGGGGAACTAGACACAAGCCGTTGCAGTTGATATTTGATTTCGCCCCGTGCTTAATATTTTTTTCAAACCTAGAATATTCTTTCTGTTTTTCTTTCAAGCATTGGCTAAACTCTGTACTCGACTATTTGTCTTTTCCTCATGGGTATTGTCTCAAAAAAGCTTTTGTGTTCCCTTGCATTTCATATTTTTTCATATATGTTTTCAACAATTGAAAAAATGCTCATTTTGCCCACCTGGGTTGGTTTTGTATCAATCGTCAGATGATTTTTATTGATATTTACGTGTAACTATTTTTTCAAAAACTATGTCAGTGTTGTAGATTTTAATGGTAGGTCATTTTTTACTCTTCCTCCTGCGAAACAGGTCATTTAGGCGTTAATGCATTTGCCCCCGCTACGATTTCCACGGTAAGTTTTTGGTCCAGGCTAATGTATTCATGTAGTTATGAAATTCTGAATGTATTTGTTTCGACGTCTCAACACATTCTCTCAGAATGTTTAAGTGTTCTCTGATTTTTTTTTCAAAATTTATTGCAGGTCAACAAACTTTTACGGTGAGCCAACTTCAACATTAACGTTGTTAATCAGAGTATTCACGGGCTTATTTCATTTCTTCCATTTCCATTTGTAGCTATAGGTAAGAAACAATTGTTCTGGCATTGTTTTTAACTGATTAATTGATTAGTTAAATGATATTANGTTCTTTTAGTGATTCTTTGGAACGGAATTGTTAATATCTGTGAAAGGCCTAAAATCAATATTGACCGAATAAGCGAAACAACTAAAAGTTTTACATTACCTTGGTCTTGCACAGCTCTTTTTGGAACTGCTGAAGATCTCAATAACTTTTTTGCATTTCTGAATGGAGACAAAATGAAGTTATAATCTGAACGAGAGAAGTGTTGGGCACACACATAAGCCTTCTCCGGCCTTTTGGATCGCTTATCCATCTTCAACATTACATTACCCCATGCTGCCATCCACTCGTCGTAATTTCATTTTGGAAATAGGAAAAACGACAAATCAGGATATTGACGGTTATCATTTCCACAATTTTCCATCAAGCACTTTTTAAACCGTACGAACGGGGCCATTTCTGCGGCAATCTTCGCTACACCTCTGTCACAGCTGCTTTCAGATTCAAACAGACTCTCTTGCCGGTTTTTAGTCACGTCACAATTTCTTGGCTTCGTCATTGGCCAATTGGCACCCACGTCATCGCAGACGGAGCTCAAATTCGCTTAGTGATAAGTTGGGGATCTTCTTGTATTTGGTCTGTGCCCCCGCTGCTCCGTGAAGTCACAGAACACTTACATAAGAAGAACTTCAAAACTACGGTGGACCCCAAGCCAGCTCTAGACAAACGTACGCATGCACGCCAACCAATCAGCTTCTAGCAGCCATGACTCGCAGCTGACGTCATTGTCAACAATGCTTTCAACTGGCTGCGTATCCAGGCTTTACTATGACACTCGTTAGGGTTGGAACTCTAGTTTTTATTCAAGAAGTTATGAAACGTTTCTTGGCGTAATAAGGATAGTGAAAGCCAAAGTAGTATATTGCGATTATACTGATGACAATTTTTTATACTGTCCTTCACTATACATAAACGTGAATGTGCATTCATGAACATTTTTACAATTTATATTTAAAGACTAAGGTGCATTTAGATTAGACTAAGGTGCTGAATGTGATAAAACGTAAACAATACGATGATGAAGAAATTAAGTTATTAGAGCGATCCAAAAAAAAAACAGCTAAAAATATGTAGCAATGTTATTTATATACATTCCACGTAAAAATTACCCAAATAGTTTCATAGGAGAAATGGGAAGAAGTTTAAGTTATGTTTCTTATGTAATGTTCATTGATGAGGGATTCGTGTGTACGTTGCTTGATTGATCATAGATTAGTTTTAGCCTCCCTTTACCACAACTAAGATGTTCAAAGTGAGGAAGGATGAAGGCACCATATAATATGGAGTTGAGGGAACGCGGAATCTATGTACAATGTGAGTTCCCGCGCAGGATCCCGCGCGCATGGAAAGTCAGTTAAGAAGGAAGGTTATGAAACAAGATGAAAGTTGATGAAGAAAGTTAGAGGTACTGAAAAACAGGGCAATAATGCAACATAAAAATATGGTCCTTGACAAAACGTTAAACATTTTATTCCAACAAAAAAAAGGCTTACCTAACTATCAGCACAGTACCTCACATTTTTCTCTAGAGAGCACTAATTCCCTTAGATCTAATAGTTGTATCCACCTGTGGGGCGCGTACGTTGCTTCGTAACCATAATGGAGAATATAGAGGAAGGAGAGTCCACAAGACCGCCACGCACACACCTTGTATTTACAAACATCCAGTTTTTGCACGAAGTTCAACACACAGCATTAACTAGAATCAGAAGTGAACTACAGAACCAAGGTGACTAGGTGAGCTAATAACCGAAGCCTCGGCAGAGCCGTCGGCATGGATTTTCATTACATTTTCCAGTTACAACATACCAGTATTTAGTGTATACGCTAAATAGTAGCGGGGTAAAAATGCTTATGGATAGAAAGCAATGAACGACGCTTGCAGATTTAGTGCAAATAAGTAAAACTCTCGGTATGTGCACAAGCGTGTGCTAAAAAACAAAAATATAGGTACGAGATATTAAATCCAATCACTGTCTGTTGAAAGCTTTCACTGTCACGGTTGACACTGCAGTGTAAGAAAATGAATTTTCATTTATTCATATGTATACCAAATGAAATTGAAAAGCACTATTTGAAAAAAGTTATTTCCGATCATATACACCAAAAAATGGGCAAATAAAATGTTATTTACAGGCTGTTAGTTGCAAGCCTTTTCTATTTTCGTAACTTATGAATATAATGTACGACAGAAAAATAATTCTGAGCAGTTTGCTTCCAAAAAATTGTACAAAACGATCATTTGTTTTTGAAATATGATGAGATAAATTCATAAGTTACGTACATTATATTCATAGGTTACTAAAATAGAAGAGTGGCTTCCTACCATGACGCACTTCAGAAATATTGTAGCGATATGAGCTTATGAACAAAATGAATACATGAACAATAAACTATACCTTGGTCAATCAAAAAATGTACCTAACTTGCTTCCAGATGGTAATATTACTCATGGATAATTTTCTTAAGTTTTTCAGTACAACTTTTGGACGATATAAGTCTGTTAACATGTCTTGTGCATTGAAGCGTTCGACACACGGCAAAAAATTGTTGCAACTTGTCGGTGACCTGAACACAGCAGAAATTACAGTGATGCTGACACATATCTAACAACTTACAGACTAGTTTACGAAATCCTGATACGCGCCGATAATTGTGAAGGCAATACAGAAAAACTCTCTCGTACAAAATAATCAGGTCAATAAACTCCTTGCTGCAGTAGGTGAGAGACTGATCACACGATTCTACATATTCTTTAAAGGTAGTGAACATGTACAAGTTCAGATCTTGCTTTGTGAGTATTTGAGAACAAGAGTCACAAGAGGATACAGAAGAACCTTTCAACTTGATGTGGAACTGATTGATCTTATGAGCTATGTAACCGCTGAAGTAGGTGACAGCTCAATCCACCTCCATGGACTGGAACATTCCTCCAGCAATCGTAGGCTCCGAAAAAGTTGCGGCTGCCTCAATTTCTTCAAAGGAAATAACAGCGTCCTCTGGCTCCACCTCAGGAATCTAAAAAAAATGAGAACGCAACCCTGTTAGATAATAATTTTATAAACTCTTTACCGTTTCAAATATATAAATTTCCAGTATAAAAGTAAATTGAGTAAATCCACAGGACATAAGTTAGCCAGGACACAGGACAAAAGTAAATCCACAGGACATAGGTTAGCCATAAATACGCTGCTTGCTTACCTATTCAACAATGTTCCACATATCCACGTCTACGTCGTCTTCACCCACTTCAACGTTGCTCTTCATTGGTGCTGTGAGAAGAGATGCCGTTTACACTTTGCTGTAAGAATTGATGAAATCTTGAGGAATAGGGAATTTCTGCTTTTGGCGCATTTTTCCAAAGAATTTTTCTAACTCATCTTGACAAAGATTGCGGACACAGATGTATGGCAGAACATCTCGCATAATTTTTTCTCTCAACATAAGCACAACGTTTATGGACTGAATCCACCCGTCAATGAAAGAGCATTTCCGATTTGGATTTA
>JACJUY010004254.1:10147-26581 GCA_014220935.1 Platorchestia sp. MABIK | reverse complement strand
AGTGGTTTTTGTTCGTAAACAAAACGTTCCGAAAACGTCAAACCCCTGCGACGAAAGCAGAGCAACTTTTACCCCTTACTAGTGCACACGGCCCTTCAAAAAATTATAGGGTTAGATTTCGGACCAACTGAGCTTAAACAAGGCTTTCCCATGATTTCCCATGCTATTCTATGGCTTTCCTATACTTTTTTAAGTCTCAACTGCTGATATTCTATACAACCTAATTGAACCTAGCTAACTATACACGTATCAGTGTATTGTTGAAAGCTTCTGAACTGAAATATTGACATCTGCAGTCATATGTTTTTCTTCCAAACACGTGATGGTCTCCGGCGTCTTTCTTGCTGTCGAAGACTTGCTGCTTCTCTCTTGCGGTTGGACACATTTCTGTCCATGGTGGCCTCTTTTGCCTGAATTTTCTTCTGAAATGTCGTCTATTATCCCTTCGAAGCTTTTCAAGAAAATCAAAATTTCGAAAACAATAACTCAAGTCCCAAAATCTATGGCCTTATACCCAGTGGTCTCCAGGTTACTGGTCGAACGAATTTAAAGCATTTCATTTTGCATTATCAATTAAAAATATCAAAGCGACATGATGAATTTATACAGAGAAAGCACCATAGAAAATTTCTATTTTAAAAATAAGCCGATTGTGTATTGTGGATACCATAATCAAGAGGGGGACGGACGCGGCTACTTTTATAATAGTGATAGCCAAGATGTAAAATAACGTTGAGCAAAAATATGCCACCTATTCTGCATTGTTACCCTGCATAGTGTAGATACAGAGGAGAAAGACTGTGTGCAAATCCTGCCTACCATATCTACATGTATGTATGATATTTCATAAATTTGTGGGTTTTGAGCATAGTAATTGAGTAAACTATTGTACTTTCGTTGAATCGGAGCATACTTAGGAATAAATTAAGCTGCTGATACTTATCTATTTATCTTATCTATGCTTATCTATACGACTAATGATTGGTGGAAATAATGAAAACCTCCCCATACTTCGATAAAGCAACGAAAATTCCTAACGCCCCCTGAAATATGTTAGCGTCCCGGATATTAAAGGTTGTTCTGAAAGAGTCCAGCGAATCTTAAAGCCATTCAATGTTAAATTGGCTTTCAAATCTTCGAATACAATAAAAAACAGCCTAATCCAACTTAAAGATAAACGATAGAATTTTGAAAAAAGTAATCTTAAATATAAATTATAATGTAAAGATTGTTAAGCATGTTACATTGGGGAAACGGGTAGAAACCTTTAACAACGAATTGATGAGCATGCTAAGAATGTGCAGAGGAAGAATAGGTTATCCCCTGTCTATTAGCATTCCGAAGAAGATAACCATTCTTTTGATTTTGAAAATGTATCTATCTTATAAAATGTTAAAAATTATACGCCCGAAAAATTGTCGAAGCAATGTACAGTGTTTAGGAACCAAACAAAATTAATCGTCACCTTGATGTCCCCCCGCAGTTTCTTCCTCTGCTCATTAGTCGGTCTTGATCAATAATTTTCGGCTTGCATCTAAAAAAATTTTTTTAAATGCTTTGTATACTAGATACGCGCGGATACCATAAGAGGTTTTGTTTAAAAATACATCGTTCCCCTGATGACGGCATAGAGCTAATTTAGCCGAAAGCTTGGGTCAAAAATTGAAATTGTCTTTGCTGATCCCAAAATTTAAAAAAATGGATACTTATCTATGCTAATCAGGGTATGCACTGCCTACTTTGCCTGCTCAGAAGACACCTGTCATTAATATATATATAATAGTGTACACGACCCGTCATAAATGACGGGATTCGATATTGTCATTATATTAATCTTCCAGATGTGGATAAATTAATCCATCCTAATAGTAGCCACGATTAAAATATTATTGTGCTTGCGCACTGATGAAACTCGTATCACAGATCCGATCATTGAGCATCCCGTCAGAGCGTGAAAGGGACAGACCAACCTACCAATTTTTTTTGTTCAATACTGAATAGTGCATTGTAATAACATAGAAGTTGTGCACAGGAAATACCCAAATGTATTTATTCATTTATTTGTTGTCGAAAATAAAGTTTGGGGAGACACTTGGCATTTTATTTTATAAGAATAATCAACACTATATAGGGTGTTTTTATGCGGACAAACTTCAATCATAGGTGCAAAAACTCAAAATAAATCGATTTTCACGAATGATAAAATGCCAAAACTCCTTGGCTTCCGAGTTATAAGGACTTGAAGAAACTTTAAAACTCAAAGTAGGATACCTCGTGCGCGCCAATGTTAACGCTAGTCTTGATAGTTCCGACTCCAATAAAACAGTTTTTTATCATTTTTAAGATAAAACCTGCAAGCATTTTACCATTGCAAAAAATTTGCAATTTAAATGTTTGTTAGGAAATTAACACTAAGTCATCAATGATAAACTTTAGTCGCTATTTCATTAAATTAATAAAAAGTGCAAACATNAATATCAAAAACCTGTTTTAGTGGGGTAGGAACTATAAAGACTTCACCTTTACACTTTAAATTAATCCAAGTCAAGATCAATTTAATCCAAGTCAAATTTAAATTAAACCAACCCTAAGTTGAGTTAAGAATTGATGTAATCACTCGTTAATTTGAGCGTTTTTTGTATTAAATATGCCTCTATTGTGTGTAATGGGCAAGACAATCGTTTTTCATTTCAGCAAGGAATACGTATAATTTCCGCCTGTGTCCGGTGTAGCGATCTGAAGACAAGCCGTTGTAAAATGTGCAAAGTATCCAGTATCAGGAGGCAGAGTGTGATTCAGATCTTTGAGCGGTGTAAAAGATACAAGTCAATTATAAAAACTTCTTATTATGCTGCTCACTAAAGTTGTTTTAAAATTCTACATTTGTGGGAGTGTGTATTCATTCAAATATCTATGTTCAAAAGGTTATTTTATGTTACACATACATACATATAGAAGTATCGAGGAATTATTTACACTCAAATAGAGATTTATATGCGCGAAATTTCACTTTATCACATGTATGAAATCATATAAACATGCTACTACATAAGATTATAAGTGGAAGATTTGTATATTTAATCCAAAAAAACATAGTAACGAAATCATTTTTTCACTCGTTCAAACGATTTTCGTAAAAACAAGTTAAGATTTTTTCATCGACATAGATGATATATTTGCCTCGGCTTATTAATTTCAAGGGATGGCAACACTTTTATTGCTATTGCAGGAATGTATGAGTGTAGTAATGTACTCCTATAAATTGTATTCAAACGGTATCGTACATAAGTACTCAGTGAATCGCATTTGTATATTTCTCTTAAAGATTAAATCTACATAATGTCCAATAGTAATCTCACGGATTCGCATGTATGTGATTTCATACATGTGATAAAATGAAATTTCATGCTTGTAAATCTCTAAATGAGAGTAAATAAATCCCCGATACTGCTCTGTGTAACATAAAATGACCTTTTGAACATAAATATTCGAATGAATGCATACTACCATTAACGTAGAATTTTAAAATAACTTTAATGAGTAGGACAACACAAAGTGAACTGGTTATATTTTATATTTGACTGGTATCTTTCACGTCGGTCAAAGATCTGAATCACACTCTGCCTCCTGATGCTGGATACTTAGCACATTTTACGACAGCTTGTCTTTAGATTGTAAGGCTATATGTAACACAGGCGAAAGTTTTATGTATTCCTCGCTGAAAGGAAAAACGATTGTGTTGCTCATCACATCTAATAGAAACATATTAAATGCGAAAAACGCTCTAATTAACGAGTGATCGTGTCAATTCTTAACTTCACTTAGAGTTGGATTAATTTGAGCTTGACGTGGATTAATTTGAACTAGACGTGGATTAATTTGAACTTTACGGATTAAATTGAACTTGACTTGGATTAAAATGAACCTGACTCGGATTAAATTGAACTTGACTTGGATTAATTTGAAATGAAAAAGTTAGCGCTGACATTGGCGCGAACGTGGTATTATACTTTAGGTTTCAAAGTTTCTTCAAGTCCTTATTTTTCCAAAACTAAGGAGTTCTGGGCATTTCATCATTCGTGAAATTGATTCATTTTGCAGAAAAATATCCTATAGATAGAAAATGATACGCTAGGTCTCTCCATCAATTTAAAAAAAAATGCGTTTTTGTGTGTAATTTCATCTGTATTATTACAATGGGAATCAGCTTGATCATTCAAATGATGTAAAAACCTGGCACATGCTCACTTTTATTTTTATGTAAAAATTTTGCCAAAAAATTGAATCTATTGTTGGGAAAATGCAGCTTATCGCGGTAAAAAGGCATGGCAAATTTGTTTAAAATTTTTTTGCCAATAATAATTTGAAATATAACACACAGTTGTTGCTTGCTTGGTTGGTGTGTGCGTCTGTGACGTTCATAAGGATGCTTAATGACCGTATCTGTGATACGAGTTTCACCAGTGCACAAGTACAAGAATATTTTAATCGCGGGTACTATTAGGGTGGATCTATTTGTTTGTCATCGATTTCTTGCAACTTTTTTAAAGGAAACTATCCAATTTAAAAGTCGTTCGTCCATAACGATCATACTAACCATCTGTACAGGTTGCAACACTTGCAAACAGAAGTATTCATCAAATAAATTGTGATTAGGTGGAGTCGGAATCGGAGTCGCAAAATTCTGGAAAGGTGGAGTCGGAGTCGGAGTCGGAGTCGCAAAATTCTTGAAAGGTGGAGTCGGAGTCGGAGTCGCAAAATTCTGGAAAGGTGGAGTCGGAGTCGGAGTCGGAGTCGCAAAATTTTGAAAAGGCGGAGTCGGAGTCGCAAATTTATTCCTCCGACTCCGCAACCCTGGGTGCAACCCATTTTTATCAATTAGGTGGTCCCAGGTAGGGTACCTGAGACACACCAATACTGCAGCTATCGTTGGAAGGAGATGATCTTTTAAGGCTTTCAGGTACCAGGCCAAATTCATTGATGTGTTTTGGGGTAAAATCATCAGTGCTCCAGTTCTCTTACCTGAAAAGCAACCCCAGACGTGAAGAGTGGCAAGATGCTTGACCGTTGGAACAACACACTCCTTGTTAAATCTCTCGCCTTTTCTTCATCGCGCGAGGCTTTTCCAGAGGAACAGAGATTCATCGATTCAAAAAGGGGAAAAGAGATTCATCGGAGAAAATGACTTTGCCGCATTGTTCAGCTGCCCAATGTTGGTACTTCCTGCAAAAATTGAGCCGGTCTTTGATGTTCTTCGCCGTCAAAAGAGGTTTTTTGACAGCTCTTCTTGAAGCAAGTCCGTTGTCGAAGACTCAACGTCGAAAAGTTCGCGCTGAGGCATGGATGTCATCCCTCTCCAATTCTAGCGCAAGCTCTGAACTGCTGGCAGTCCTTTCCCGTAACGAGTAGTGTACAAAGCCCTTTCTTGACGAACCGACGACAATCTTTTACTGCCAGGGACTGTCTTCTCACAATGTATTTTGTCTCGTTGAATTGTTTGATCAATCTGTAGACAGTTGACGATGATGCAAGCTACCTGGCAACGGTTTCCTATTTTGATATACCAATTTGATGGAGAAGAATAAGGGTTTTTTTATCATTTCCGAAATTACCATGATTTTGAATCTGGTAGAGAAAATATTTTTTTTAAATGTGAAAAAACAAATAATTTAACAAAATATTTGAAAGTGCACAAGCCACTCACCTAGCAAACTATTTTTATGTCAGTTCCAAGCCCCGCATCAGCATTTAAACTAGCATAAATAGGTATTCCGTATTTTAGGATAAATAAATTTAGTCAGTTTTTGAGAAAATTCACGCAATTTCGTTCTAAACTCGCTTCTAAGTAATGTTGCTACATTATTGGACAGCTAACGATTAGGCGTAAGTATATTCTGAAATAAAGTCCTGAAATAAAAAGTTTTTTCTCAGAATCATAGGCCACACTTGTACATGAGTAAATAGAGGTGGTATAGAACTTAGCCAACTTTAAATCATTTGCACACTTGGTCGTTGTGGACTGATGACCCCACCAAGTCCAAAGGGCAACTGGCTAACGGGCTCCCGCGACTGCCGAAGTGTTGCCAAAGTGTCTCTAAATAGTAACTATCATTTGACACTATTTAACAGTTTGGTAAAAGCAACATCCATTAGTAACATAATCTCACTCTATAGTACTAGCTAAAGGAAGATCTCATGCTATATAGTTGGTAGACCCCACGCTATGGCAGCCCCGTCACATCTCTGATCACGAAAACAGTGGAAAGATAAGCAAATTCAATTGTATAGATTTGCCATTTGACGCTTGTCAATTGCAAACTCTTCTCTATTGTTAGTGTAGGAAATGGCTTTTCATGAAGTTGTACTGGAACGAAAATAGGGAAATACTCCCAAGTTTCGCCAAATCAAGTCTCCATTGAGCTCGTGCACAGTTCACGTGATGACTGAAATGAGCGTTCACAATGTCGATTCGGGTGATAGGGTCCATAGGGTGTGAAGGTGTGGATATTTGGGGGTTTAATTAAGCCTGAACGTGTGTATTTGATCTTTTGGGTCCAGCCTATCAGCTACGGTTTAGTTTTGGCCTCCACTCACAAACGGAACGGCCCGAGGTTAGGTATTTGCTTCGGTATTTGCTGTTGAATATTGCTCCAGTAAAACGGAGCACCGGCCTTTTCTAACGGCAATGCTTGCCAATAACTGGACGACATCTTTTTAAATAGGTGGATGGGTCACAATGGACCAGGGACATGGTCTCCAGAATATCATGTCAGGAGTTCTTTTGATTTTTTCTCTGAAGCCACCTGAAATTATGGATTCTCGAATGACGGGTGGGGTCCGGGATAGATCTTGTCGCAAGAATAGCCGGCGCAGCAGATGGTATTGCAGAAAAATTAAAAATTTTGTCTCGTGTCATGTAATCTATTTGAAACAGCTACCACACCACCATTCACACCGTGGGCAAACATTTCGAACAGGTATTGTAAAGTTTGTTTAATAGAATATTTGTTTGGCAGATATTTGTTTCTTTTCATTTTGACAATTCTCAAAACCGAAATATTATTAACTGGGCCTACAGCTAATCCTTTTTCTGTTCACTGCTACTTTGAGGTCAGCATTTCAAACTCTTTGGAACTGAAATATCTATGCTTGAGTTAGTTACTTTTTTACTTCGTCGTATGACGGCGTTTATTTCGATAGCATGATGAATTTCCCCAATTCTACATCACATTTCTTGCTAGACCTGCTACGAAGACCTCACACTAACCCTGTGTATATAAAGTAGTCAATCATATAATCGCAATTAAGTTCATTTGTAATCTATGTGCTGGAATTGTGTAGACGTTTGTTACTTTAAAACGAGACCAACCTATCACCGTGTTTCCATTTAATCTCAAGAGCACCAATGTCATCGAGCTATTACTAAGAATCGAAAAATATTCAGAAACTTGAACGTTTTTTGTGTTTATACTGAAACTTTATTACCCCATATTTCTATCACAAAGTGTACAGAAAAAACAGAAAACTGAAAAACATTTCAGTTACATTCACTAAACACTCTTGGACGAGTTAGTATAAAATTGTTGAAAAGAAGATATTAGGTTTTTCATTAAATAAAATAAGTACACTCATTACTTTAAAAAGGGATTTATCGCTACTTGAGTGGGCGTCATACATTTCTTTCACCCAACATGTAAATAAATTGAAAATAAGCGCAATCTGAGCTTAGGTTCTATAAACCAATCATTTTACGCATTTTTCCTTCACCGGATTAAGAACCAGCATTGAAATTTATTACTGCGTGCATGTTTCTTTTAGATGTGCGTGTAGTGTAATGTTTAGAACGGTATTTATGTCAGTTCGTGAGAGTGGTTTATGTCTTTTCTTTTTTAAAAAAATAAATTATTACGAGTTCATAGCTCACATTTCAGTCAACCAATCCTATGGGTAAGAGACATTTTTTGTTTTGCATCTACAAATTCGATTTGAACATTTTTTTCAAATACATCAGGGAGTTTTTAAAATGTAATATCTCAACTTTTCTTTTATTCTATTCGAAAGTTTTTAGGTTTGGGTATTGTTATTTTTTGGTCAATGTTTTCAGTAGCCTTGTGCGACAGCTCTTTCTCGTTTGTGGCTAAAAATCTTTTGCGCCCGCATCATTTTGGTAGATAATCAGATAAAAATATTGTTAAGTGGAAAAGTGTTTTTCCCGAGCTGGTTACTAGGTTGGTGCATGCACGAAAATTTATTTAAAACTTTAGAGGTGTAAATTTCTTAGTTTCATTTGCAAAATCATACCCATCCACCCAAAATTTTTACAATATTGATTAACAACTGCCACGGAAACTTTAGCTTTTGAGGGAGTACAAGAGGAGACTATCCTCTAAGGCATTTTAGAAGTATTTACTATTATAAACTTTCAGCCCTCGTGTTCGGAGTACAAATTCAATATTTTGATTTTTCTCTCAATTATTTATTCAACCCATGACACTGTTATTGTCTACTTGCCACGGTTTATCTATCAATTTGATGTTTTGTTAACCTTTATTTTAGGACCCAAATTGGTCACGTGTTCAGCACAGCATGTCTCACGTATCACACGATAACAGTATAGGAGCAAGATGAAGACCGATGCAAATACAGGGGATTTTTAAATCTAGGGCCTAAAAGATTACTTAATAATGTATTATCCAATGTTAATGAAACCATTTCAAAGCAAATACCATTTGGACCTATACCCTTAATATTCATAAATTTTAAACCCAATGTGTTGAACTATTGTGTAACCTCTTTGGAAACATACTGTTTTTAAACTTTTCTTCATCTGCATCTCTCACGTTGGATAATTTTTTTTCGAGTGAGATTATTCGTACAGCCTCAACCACTGTCAAAGACTGCGAGGAGTTATTAAAATAATATTTAATTACTCCCATATTGCTGAATGAATTTGAAAATCAAAGTATTTGTGAAATCCTTAAAAACAGTAGTTTTAATCTGAATAATTTTTGAATACAATATTATTCATGTGCCGCCTCCCTGAATACAGTTGCAAATCGACACGATTTCGAAGGCTGTACAAAACGACTCTGGTGGGATCAGATCCAATTCACTGGATTCCTTCCATGGGAGGTTGTCATTAGCTGGTGTAAGTTTATTGTTTTTTCATGATAAACTTCTCCCATAAAGTATCCCAAACGGTAAAAAATTTCCTGGTTGGAGTAAGCAGTTGTTACTAAGATAAGTTATTCTATTTTCTACCTTGTAATTTTAGGGTAATGCTAAAATCGTACACATTTTTCACTTGAATGTGGATTTTATGCCAGAGTCTCTTGGATTAAAACATATTTAATAAAACTTGTCTTGCATAATTCCATTGCCACTTTGTTTTTTAAAATATAAAAAATATAGGAGCGATTAAATATTCTTTTAGCTCCCTCTATTTAAAAATCCCGCTGTGTAAGGAATATTAGCATCGTTGTCAGTATCCGAGTGCACACGCTCTGATTTAAGAGCACTAGAGCATTAAATGCGCAGTTGAAAGACTCATTCAAGGTTCGAAAATCAACATTTCAGCAAGCTGAAAATTCGATGGTTAGAATAATGTTTTTATTCACTCAGTCTAACACTGGAGGCGCAATACGATAGATATAAAGACACAACAAAATACAAACACATCCACAGGCTACTTATTTAAAGTATTTTATTGTAATGATTTATAAGGTACAACGATTCAATGCATGGGATTAATGCTAAAAGAAGTCCAGAAAGCAAGAGCACAGTACTGTAAGGACTACCTGGGATCATTTGGTTTATAATTTGATAACATGATAGGTTACAATATGGAGGAATAGCACTTTTGTTGTGCAAGCCCGGAATAATCGGTGCACATAAAAGTAATTAGTAACTATGTCAATTAAAATTAAATAAATTAATTAATAAAGTTAATAACTATGACAACAACTCGTACTACTTGCACGGTATTTAAAACGTGAAAAAATAGTCAAAAACTTTATCTTAACAAATTGATTCAGACAATACGAAATTAGAAATAAATAAAACTCCAAGCACTCAGACATATATGTATGTACATATGTTAGGGTGGAGCATATTTTTCACCTTTCAAAATATTATGCTCACACCATCTAAAAAGAGCCCACTATGACTAAAAATTGTAATATCAAACTATGAGGCAATTCTAAGAACATTCAAAGGTAGTCCAGGCATCTTCATTTTTTTGAAAGGACCGTCAACCCTAGAGTTGAAGAAATTTTAACTAACTTGCTAAAGCTCCTAGAATTTTTGAAACACATATTGAGTTTGGTGTCAAAAAAAGAATAATTCACGATTCTACAAAACTGTGATACAATTTTTTCAATTTCTAATATGCAAAACAGTAATGTTGAATTTATTTGCATATTACGATAACTATTGAAATTTTTCCCAAATAAAGTGTGTGTTAGTATATAAGAATCATGTCTTTGCTAATTATTTTTTTGTCATAGGTATATAAGCAATAAGCATTGAAATAGATATCTATCTAAAACTTAGTTGCTCCACTCCATGCCTACACGAGCCCAGAATGCAGTTTTTCTCGTCGGGCATCCGCCTGAGATGTTTGGCGGTACCAAGCTTCCATCTAATCGTGAAATACTTGGTGGTTTTCCATCTCCATAACAAGGAAAAGAAAACGATCTGTGAGGCATCCACTGAGACAGTTCGTCAAGTTTAACCCATCTGGGTGGGAAAAGCCCAAATCCCTGTTTAACCAGAGCAGCACTTTATAAAGAAATTGAAAAATCTCTTCTAAACATGGCAAAACTTAAAAAACGTCTCAGGAACAGAATGACTCAAACTCAAACCTCTGAGCAGGATATGCTGATCGATGAATTGGATAACCTTTTTGATATTGCTCGTACCGAAGCATTGTAGAAAATCAAGATTGAACACGACAGGCATTTTCTCCATGCCCAGCGTGAGAAAGCGTGCCGTGGGACCTTGGGATGTTAAGATTTAATTTTGGTCAAGAAGGAGAACATAGCTGAGGTGAAACAACTTGGGAAGAAGAATAGAAACTCATCGTCATTAATGGAGTGTGCTCCTCTACTTCGAAAGCTGTGCTTTCCTCAAACAGCAACTGAAGTGACAGCCAAGCAGAATCCACAAACAATGATGATCAAGTTGTGTTTAAAAATAACCAAAATTTGCTCTTGCCAGCCCGAAAAGGGCTCAAGGCACGAAGAAAGCCATTATACCGACTGTCGCTGCTGCTCTTGACCGCACACCAGTTTCAGACAGGAAAACCGCCCTGATAATCCCTGAAGCAATCAGGAGCGTCGGGAGCGATTCAATATTAATAGGGATTCAGTAAGGAGAAAGAAAATCAAAACCAGGGCAACTTTTGTAAGCGGTCTGCATGAGGAGTTTTCGGCCAACATTCCTCTGACAGTGCACTGGAATGGAAAGCTTATGGCAGACATGACCCCGAGTACGCGAGTGGATCGTCTGGCCATCTTGGTCTCTGGACAGGGGGTCAGTCAGCTTCTAGGATCTTCTGTCAGCTTCTTTCAACGCGAAGTCGAGGTGATAATTAAGATCACGCTCAACTATCAAGAATCAAAGGAAAGGTGAAGAATCAGTGTGAGCATCAACTACAACGGCTGATCATCTACACCAGCATGACCTACATCTTTAAGGGCGATTTTGGATCGCGCAGTAATTTTGGATAGAGCGTCATGCTGATTACGCAAAAGTCGTGGGTTCGTTCCCCATACTGGCCACCAATGTCTGTGGACCGAGGGATAGTGAGACGCTGGAGAACTGCGACGTTTACTGACGGCGGATGTTGTTACAGAGTGGGATGCGGCCAAAATGCGCATTTAACCCTTTCGGTACTGACGGCTACTCCAGTACCAAGATGGCTAGTTCTTCCAGTTTAGGGAATCTANAAAGACAAATTTTTCCCCTGTAATTTTTTCCCTTAACCATTTGAATTATCGGACCGAAAGGGTTAAAAATGCGGCGAGTGTATTTACACCCGCAAAACGGGGTCAGAGGGACAAAGGCACCTAGGCGCTCACATACTAAGATTCCTTCGGGGACCGGGGAGAGTCAGGCCCAAGCTGTTGTCGACGCTCTAGTCTAGTAGGGGCTCACTAACAAGGTCGCTGCCCTAAGTTTCGATGCCACGGTAGCTAACACCGGAATACGGGGTGCTTGTGCACTCATGGAGCAGCAGCTAGAGCTGGGACTTCCTCCACTTTGCAAGTCTACTTTACATAATGAAACTTGTGCTTGCCGCTGCATTCAAAGCTTGCTTGAGTTTTTCATATGGACCCGGTATACTCCTATTCAAAAGATTCCAGGCTGACTGGGAGAGGATTGATAAAACTATCTGTGATTCTGGATTGACGGTTGATGTGGTTCGACCTCGGAACTGAACAGAAAGCGAGCACATCCTCACATTTGTCACCAGCCAGTAAACATTTCATCAACCACGCGACAACAATCGGGAGCTACTAGAGCTCACGATCTGGTTTACAGGAGATGACCCTCCCAAGGAGTTCACTTTCGTACCCTGCCCCTAAGCACTATGCCCGTTGGATGTCGAAAGCTATCTACTCCATTAAAGTCTGGCTATTCCGACGTCAGTTCAAGTTGACTGCAAGAAGAAAGAAAGGCCCACGGGAGACGTGGTGCTTTATTATTCTCATTTATGTGGAATGTTGGTTCACTGCTCCTAGTGCTCTCCAAGCTCCTCGCTGCGCCCTGAACCTGACGAAAGATATCCTCAACTACAGTGAAACAAATTCCGACATTTCTGCTGATAATTCCGAGAAACTGATATGCCACTTGTAGTATCTCTCGGAGGAGAACGTCGCCTTATCGTTAGTCGATGAAGAAGTGAGTTCTCAAGACCATTGCAAAGAGCCATCTACATATATTCATTCACTTCGCCCTACTCTATTTCTCATACAAGTGGAAGCAGAGCATCGGCGTTCCATCCAAGACACCAGAAAGGCAGTGTTGGCTCGTGGCTCGAACCCAGCCAATTTTCAGCAATTCAATTAAGAAGTATGAAACATACGTCGAAAGAAAAAACTATTTAATTGTTACCAAAGGTAAACTCAGTGCTGCTATGAGAAGCAAAGTTAAGGAAGGCCAAGCCCAGCGACGGTAACTCTGGCTATTTGTTCTAGCTGGATGCCGTTTTACGTTATCGGCCGACCTGTGGGTGTGTCAAGATCTCAGTAAGTACAGTTTCGCTGAGTGCAGTTGTCACCAAGTTCTATTTTGCTGAGTGCAGTTGAGATCAATATTGTGTTGAGAATTAGCGACTCGTAATTTTGTGGCGTTATTTAAATAACCTTCTGTTTCATCAAATGAAAACCTTTAAACTGAAATTTAACGGACTTGTGTGTTTGCTTGGTTTGAACATAGTGCTCACTGAACTTCTGTTAAATTATTTTCTTAGCTGATGAAACTGTTTGAATGACATCTTACCTAATAATACCATTATGGTGTTTTAATACTCACTATGTAGTGCACACGGCCTGTCAAAAAATTTCAGGATTAGATTTCGGACCAACTGAGCTTTAACATAGCTTTCCCATAATTTTTCATGCCATTCTATGGCTTTCCTATACTATTTTAAGAGTCAACTGCTGATGTTCTATACAACCTAATCTAATCTCCCAATACACATGATATTCATTCTGACTCCTAATCTGTGGGGTTAATACGCCGAAAATATTACTGTGGAGTTGATGAAGCTTGTATCACAGATACAAGCTTCATCACCCACTTTCGGCTGGTGGGTGTGACACACGGACGGACGGAGAGACCGACGCGGCTCTTATTATAGGAACTAGTGCACACGTGCTGGTCGGCATTAATCTGAAGAATTTCATCCCATCTTTCTTGAGTTAAATTCGCTTGTGCAAGTCGATGTTGTTCGGCATTAATCTGAAGAATTTCACCCCTTCAATCTTGAGTTGAATTCTCTCGTGCCACTCAATGTCGTCCAGCGCTATGACGAAGAATTTCCTCGCTTCTTTCATGTGTTGAGCTC
Source organism: Platorchestia sp. MABIK (assembly GCA_014220935.1). NCBI lineage: Eukaryota > Metazoa > Arthropoda > Malacostraca > Amphipoda > Talitridae > Platorchestia > Platorchestia sp. MABIK. Next base: position 12,510 of record JACJUY010004254.1, on the reverse strand, counting down.
TCTTTAGCTACTCGGTGCTGCTCTGCATTATTCCGTAGAATTTCCAAACGCCGGTCAAGGGTCAATTTAGCTCTAGCTTTTCGTTGGCAAGCAACATTGCTTCGTCTTGCCATTTCGCGTCGTTCATCCGATCGTCTTTGATGTTTTTCTTGCTGTCGGAGTCTTGCTACTTCTCTCTTGCGGTTGGACACATTTCTATCTTTGGTGGCCTCTTTTGCCGAAATTTCATTTTGAAATGTCGTCTAATATCTCTTCAAATCTTTTCAAGAAAATCACAATTTCGAAAAAAACTCAAGTTCCAAAATCTTGGGCCTTCAAGCCAGTGGTAGCCAGGTTACTGGTCGAACGAGTTTAAAACATTTCTTTTTGCCTTGTCAATTAAAAATATCAAAGCGACATGATGAATTTCAACAGAGAAAGCTCCATAGTAAATTTCTATTCTAAAATAAGCCGATGGCGTATTGTGGATACCATAATAAAGAGGGGGTCACACGGACGGAGGGACGGACGGACGCGGCTAGTTTTACAATAGTGATAGTGTACATGGTCAGTAAAAAATGGTGGGATTCAATGTTTTCCCTGAATAAATTTTTTAGCTGTGGCTCACAAACGAATATATCCACCCTAATAGTATCTGCAATTAAAATATTTCTGCACTTGGGCACTTGTGAAACTCGTATCACAGAGACGGTCATTATAATAACTATCCTTATGAGCGTGAGAGAGAAATGAAAAAAGCGGACTCTAAACAAATAAATCAAGGGTATTATGAAGCTAGGTAGACCCGTGAAAAAATTCTGTCAATGTTTTTTAACCTATGCTAACCTAATCTATCCAAATCTAAAATATTCAATCCTTTCCTATCCTAACATAACTAAACATATCCTGATAAAATATCAAACATATCAATGCATGTAAAGGCCATCTTTTGATGTTACACTGAGGAACTCGGTATCCGTGATACCGCAAACTCAGACGAAAGCGTAGCGGATACCAAACAAATACAAATACATCCTATGTTTCTTCAGAAACGAACACCAAACATAGATATAGATAAATCTAACATAAAAATGCCTGCTGTGTATTTATTTATATGTTTGTTTATACATTTGTTTGGTGTCCGATTCTTGAGAAACATCGGATGTATGTCTTTGTTTGGTATCCGCTACGCTTTTATCTGAGTTAACGGTATCATGGATACCGAGCTCCTCATTGTGGCATTAAACGATCGTCTTTACGTGCATTGATATATGACATTTTATCAGGATAGGTTAGGATAGGTTGGGTTAGGTAATGTTTGCGGAATGTTTTCAGATGTCCACCTGGCATAACAATGACATTGTCCGCGGAATTTCTTCGGGTCCTGCTACTACCTAATAATTCCCTTAGTTAATTTGTTTGGAGCCCGCTTCTTCCATTTTTGTCCCGCTCATAAAGATAGTTATAATGAACGTATTGAGATACGAGTTTCATCAGTGCACAAGCACAAGAACATTTTATCACACGTACTGTTAGGATGGATATATTTGTTTGTCATCCACATCTGGAAAATTTGTTCAAGAAGGGTATTGATTCACATCATTTTTAACGGACCGTGCACATTAGTACTCGTATATAAATAAACGCACAACGTGTTTCATCAGGTTAGATAAGATTTAGTGTCCGCTTCTTTCGTCTCTCTGTGACGCTCATAAGGATGGTTAATGACCGTATCTGTGATACAAGTTTTACCAGTGAACAAGTACAAGAATATTTTTATCGCGAGTACAATTAGGATGAATAAATTTGTTTGTCATCTACATCTGAGAAATGTTGTCAAGGAAAATATTGAACCTCGTCAGTTTTGTCGCTCCGTGTATACTATGTAGTAATTAATATTAGTTTTTAATAATGTGGCACGAGACAATCACTTTTCCAAGGTGTTTGACGCTTTCATTTCTTGAATTAGAAAAATGATTTGAGTGCATTGAAAATTTCTGCCTGCTGAACATTGTCTTTGTTTTTTAGGTACAGATGACGACAAAAGGAAAGAAATGTACACCCAGTGCTACTTATTCCTAATAGGATCCGTAAGTAACATTATTATTTTTGTCCTCTAAGTCCACAGTTTATTAAGTAGCAATCCCAGGACTATAGATCAAACCTAAACATCGAATTATAATAATCACTTGAAAAATACGTTAGTTGCTTCAACCTTTATCTCAAATGAAAATAAGTCGAATCATTGACGCCCACCACAGAGACGAAATTGTTAAAGGTTGTGCTTAATTCAAAAAATTAAATATTGAAAAGTAACAACAGTATTTTTTGTATACATACATTTTCTTAATTGAGATTAGAAAGGCTCTCGACAGACTGTTTTT
>JACJUY010004253.1:48803-74093 GCA_014220935.1 Platorchestia sp. MABIK | reverse complement strand
TGTCACGAAAAAGATATCTCAAAGTCTGCCCGAAGCGTGTTGCAGCCTGGGGGAGAACACTACAATATGCCTATTTCTCCGCGTTTCACACGGGTGAAGTGGGGTCGCACTAATTTCCACCGGTCACCGGCTGTCCAGCTTTGAGTTACAAAACTCGTGAACCGTTAACCCGAGTGTATTCTACTACGGTTAAATTAAAACTTAGAGTTGGCTATGCCCATTTATTTACACCCCGTCTGAAAGGTTTTACTCAAAAACACTCCTCAGTTTTTTTTCGGCACGATGGTGGCGTAAATCGACTTGCTACTCAAGTCTCTAAAGCCGATCATAAATGTTCAATAATGTTGAGGTCTAGGGATTGTGGAGGCCAGATGAGATGCTCAACTTCGTTAGAATGTTCCTCTTGCGATTCTTTAACAATTCTGGCTGTATAGATTGGAACACTATTATCATAAAACATGGCGTTCTCTCCGGAAACAGCGCTTAAACCATAGGATGAACTTGGTAGTCCAAAATTCCTAAATAATCTCGGCTGTTAATTCTTTCTTCAATGGAAATCATTGGTCCGGCGGATTGCAAAGAAATAGCATCCCAGATCATCACAAAACCCCTGCAATGTTTTGAGCTTGGGAGAAGTCAGTCTGGATGTTCATGAATTAATTTAGGAAATTTTGTTTTTTAATTTTCCTGTACTTTAATGAGTTGTCAGTTATATTATTATAAGCAATTTGTGGAAGTATGAACAAGTTTCACTTTTACTTCTTGAGTTATAACACGTGACCATTTGGTCACGCTATGAGGAAATGAGCAGAAACTTGGGGAAACAAATTTGTATTTACTGACACAGCTACTATGAGGAATTAGAACTTGAATGTTCTATTAACCAAAATACATGCCCTTTATTTGATAAAAATGCTTAGTGCTGGTAAACACGTGCAAAATTTATTGAAATAACATAAATGTCTCCTTCTCAAAAAATTAATGCCCGTTATTATGTGAACATAGAGTAACATAAGCACATTATTTGGTGTGATTTGCAATGAAACATGAAATACACATACCAACGTCACATTTCGCACATTCTGTGCGTCCAACACTCTTGCAGCCTTCCATGGCACAACGTCTTCTTAAATTGTCATCAACGTTTTTACAAAGTGAGACAGCTGATCATTTCGTAAATCTGTTTGGTCAAGTGGGCTAGATGGTTTTCGTCCAGGACGTTGCGGGGGTATACCATACTGTTTTAAGTAACATAAAGCGATCGAACGACGGAATTGCTTTTGAGTAACTTTATTTCCAAGTTGCACAGAGATATTCCAAGCATTGTGAATTGCAGCATCTAAAATCCAAGTAAATAAATACCACCACCATTTCTTACCACGAATACCATAAATATGAATAGAATCGGGTATTGTGACCTCTACTTTAGCTTTCTTTTTTTTTGCACCAACGTTCAAAACGATTACAGTTTTGAGATGGATGAATGGTTGATGCCACGGTTACAACAGCATTGTCTTTCCAATGAGTCAAGAACACTTATTTCTGGTAATGCGTAGTACCAGTAACATTTCCGTAGGAACCACGTGATTTCTTTGACATTTGTTTCGCATCAGAAAACTTGCATTCTTTAGAAATACGATTTGCTTTGATTGTTCCCACGCAGTTGTACCCTAGATACTTGCATTGAAGTAATAATGGCAGCGTAGTGGAAAAGTTATCACAAAAGATAGTGTACGGTAAGTTAATTTGATCTTCACTATCCTGGCTTAGAAGCCTAAGGACAGTTGCCGCACAAGTTCCAAATTTATCAGTTTCAATAGAAGCTGGACAGTTCCCAGTCTTACCTTGATATGGTTCAAAATTAATTAGATATCCTGATATTGAATTTTGATACCATATCTTTTAGCCAAAACGAATAGGATTATTTCTGATTGACTGCTTGCAACATGTTTACCGAAATACTCTACCATTGTCATGGGAAATATTTTGAGATGGTACATAATGTTCCATGAAACGTCGCTGCATAAATGTAATGAGTGGTCGAAGCTTTGAGTATTTATCACAGTAATCCAATTTCAACTTATCTAATGAATTGCACTCATTATCTGATCGAATCTGTTGCCACGCATGAAATTGTAGATAGCATAATTCATCACATTATCCCTATTGTACCAGCAATTACGTTTGCTGGTAGATTAAAAATATCCTGATATCATCAGAATACCATAAATAGCTTCGCCTCATCTCTGGTAATTTCAATGCTTGGCAGATTTTTTGTAGAGCATATAAGTTGGTTTGTTTGGTAATGTAGTCAAATACTTCCTCGTCAAAAACAGTTCAAAAAGTTCTCTAGGAGAAAAATTTCTATGTTCTGTCAAGTTTACTTCAGGGTATTTCGAGCAAACAAATTCAACAGATGATTTATCCATTTTCCAATCAAATTTGTGCACAATCTTCAGTTGCCGAGGTAATGGTACATTATCATTAGTATCATTATCAGAAACATCTCCAAAAGTTTGAATTTCTGCTGAAGCAAGTAGCTGTCTCCCAATTAAAGCTGATGGTATTTGAGTATCTTCATCATCACTGCAAGCAGAATCTTCATCTGTTAGTTAGTGAGTGTCTGGAGGTTCAATGTATATACTGTAAATTCATTATCAGACTCCTTCGGAAGATCCAATTTCTCGTTCATGGTCAAATTTCTAATACATTTAGAAACTAATACATATATAATACTTCTATACATATAATACAACTAATACTAAAAAACTAATACATTTAGAAACATGCATAAAAGAAATAATACAGCTAATGAATGTAACAATCATATGCATAATCGAAAACAAGCATAAATTGTCGCAAAATCTGGTTATGCCCTACCTTTTCCGTGCCGCCTTTTGAAGCAGTAGCAACAACAACTATGCAGTGTTTACACCACGAGAGTTGGAAGCTGACTGAGTGGGTAACAAAATTTCTTCATCTTCGTAAAAGGAACAAATTGCACCATCCCTACATTCCTGCTTGGTTTACTCAACAAGTTGCGTTTTTTTTAGAATTTAAAAATGGTGTGACCATTTGGTAACTCAATGAGAATTAAGGGTAAAAGCCTCTTTCGGCTGTTTTCTAACGCACATTCGACCAGAGGTCAGAAATAGGGCAAATGATGATTCATCTGAGAAAATCACATTTTTCTATTGCTTAACGGACAAATTCCGGTGGTTTCTACACCACTCTAACGCTTCAAAACTTTTGTCGTTGAGAGCAGAGGTTTTCTAATTGCAGATCTTCCGGATAATCCGGATTTGTGCAGCTCCCGATAAACAGTTTTTGTGGAAACTGGGTTCTGTAGGTTAGCGTTGATTTTAGCAGCAGTAGTCTTGCGACCCTCTTTAAAAATTCGATTTAGTGTCCAACGGTCCCTCTCAGACAACTTCGAATTTTGGCCAGACATTTACTTTGCTAAGGACGCTTTTCTTTCTACTTCAAAGGTAGTCATCACTTTCGAGACAGTATGTTTTGAAACACCAAGCATTCGGGCAGTTTCTGTTACACTAGCACCTGCCATACGAGCACCAACAATTTGGGCTCATTGAAAGTCAGTAAGGTCTGCTATTTTTATAATGGAATAACCAAATTTTTCTTCTAGAGATCTGTGAAACACAGTTAATTCAAAATACGCCTGTGTTTCCATCATTTTGTCCAACCTCTGTATAATTTTAAGTATATAGAGTTCAATTTATCATTTCCTATGTTCAAACCCCCTTTAGGGCAATGACCCAAAACCAGTTTTCAAAGGAACGTGCGTCTTAATTCACAGAGTGAGAGGATTTTTCTTTAGTAGTAGTTCGCACATAAATTCAACTTACTAAGATCATTTAAAACTATAATCAGGATAATGAAAACATCGTTGTCAGGTTGACTTTGAATTCTTTAAGCACACAATAAAAAATCCTTATTGTTTTTCATTCGAGGCGGCGACATTTTGATGCACGTGACGTGTGAACACTCCATTTGAATAACACTGTCAGGTTGTCTTACCCGTTGGGTTAATAGTGGTGCCAGTTTTGGGGCTAGCAATGTTGCCAAATGCAATCTCAGCGCTGCTATTGGTTCGATGCCTTGACGTCCCCATGGTAACACGGTCGACAAAAAAAGACCGGTTTGACGAGACCAAGTTTTTTCTACCGTGGTGTTCACCACTCTTGGCCAATCCCAGGTGAAATTTAGCCGTAAGCAAGGCGTAAGAGGTAGTTTAATGTCGAAGATCTGCACATGGTCGAGAAGTGAAGTCTGACCGACTTAATTCGAAAAGACACCGGCAGATAGTGTGCTACAAGCTTTCGTCAGTGGAGGTAATATACTTATTTGTCCAACTCATGTGATTCTTTTAACAGTATTTCAAAATAAAATACTATTACATATAAGTTTAAATGAATTCCAATATTAATGTAAATTATAATATATGAACATGAGGGAATGTATGGCTTGTGTCAGTGTTGTAAAATATGATTTTTGTGCCCTCATCAATCTTTGCTCGGAGGTACTTCAGATTTTACACAAACACACGTTAAACTTTCAAATGTACGCAGTGTGAAATCTCACGTCTAAATCGTAAACTTTTTATAAACCTAGTAGCAACAGGAGTGATTTAGAATTTCCATGATAAATAACTGCATGCATTGAATCGGTTACTGCCATGTGCAACTCTTTACGTCGTACAGACTCAAGTGTATTTACTAAAAACCCTGCTCACATTTCGACCAGATTCTACCTTCTTTTGCCAAAACCAGTCAAATTGGAAAGAAATCCAAACTAACTTTAAATGATATGCTTTGTGCTTATATGACATACACATATATTTTGCTTATTGGCTGTAGATTCTGCGTTGGACGTTAAATACTACTACTTTACTACTTACACCATTCCATAAAAATTAGTAACTTATGTACATTAGTAAAGACTTGGAAAATTATTCTAACGGTTGTGCTATGTAAATGACGCTGGGTAGAAATTACGGAACTGTATATATCGTGTTCAAATAGCGACACCATTCAGAAATGAGATTTTTCAAACTCAGTGATCAATGTTGTCAACCGAAGCGAGTACCTGAGTAAAAACTGAAAGAAACGACATATATACATGGTCAAGCCTGCACAGCTAGCTACTAAAGTAGTCATTTCTACTGCGGAGTCATTACTCTACTGGGAATGATTTGTCAATGTCTTAGATAATTGAGGTCTTACACAAACAACTGATCAATATTCAATATAGTTTCTCATCTCAGCACACGTCTATTGTCGAACGCAGTTCATTTAATTTCGGAAATAACTTTTAACAACCATCACAAAAGCACTACAAAACTGGGTTTACATGTAGTTCTTTATTAGGAGCGTGGAAAATGTTTGAGAAAGTAACAGATGCTACAAAGCAGTACTTCGCGACATGCTATATCCTAAGTGAGGAGGTTGACCAACTGTTGGATATAGTATGGTTCGGTGGTTGACGAACCACGGAACAAGAGCAACTTGTGGATGACTCTCTTCTGGCAAGGTGCATTACCAAAGGGGAACGAATTATGCCGGTTACAGGAGGAATCGATTTTTCAAACATTCGATTTCTTCAAGCAGCACTCTGCGAATACAAACCATTATAACGACAGATACAACCAAATCATTGAACGTTCGGAAGCAAGAGTTCAATACTTCGAGAAACTGAAATATCGATCTAACTAAATGTTACGGCCAAACAACATCGTTGGGTAAGTAATGTGTTTCACTAATTTGTCCTAAATTCATTGAATTATATATTTTGATGGTATTTAAGTATGCAATATTGTAATTTCATGTTGATTATGATATTTCAACTTGTTTTCAAACAATGGAGGTGTATGCACTTCCGACCAAAACAGTTTTCACAAAATTATTCTAGTAATAAGCAACTAACATATAATTTATAACGAAGCCAAATGCTCGAAAATCATGTGTGGTGTTCTTCCTCAGACTACTTTACGCTCCGGGCAGATTATGAATATCTAAGGACTTTGCAGGTCAAAGCGCGAAGCCAGTGCCTGAGGTACTGACGAAATCGGCAGGGTAAGAAAACACAACTGGAATAAATGTCGTTCTATTGTGAATATCGCCAACATTTATGACATACGAGGAAAATATTGCTGTCAGGTAATAATGCACCAAGACACGTCTTGGAGGACCGGCAGGCGATGTGGAGTGGCAGCACGAATGGCGGTAGAGTGACTATCGAGTGCGAGCGGAGGTAGAGGCTGTTGAGACTGTTGCAGGCGGAGCGTCTTTGGTGAGTGTTGAAGATCAGAGCCGCTGTGAGAAGACTAGCCGAGCTTCTACTGCACCCCGTTAAAAAGGGTTTGGTGAGTGCTGAAAGGCGCTGAGCATGCGTCCCCATTGGTTGGTGATGAGGTGGCGCCTCGAAGCTCGTCGCTACTTGGGGTGGCGCCTCGAAGCTCGCCGCTGCATTGGGTGGCGCCTCGAAGCCCGCCGTCGCGCGGAGTGGCGCCTCGAAGCCTGCCGCTGCGTGGAGTGGCGTCTCGAAGCCTATCGTTGCGTGGGGTGGCGTCTTGAAGCTTGTGTGGTGATGCACAAGCGAACGGCTTGTTGAGACCACCACACATAGATTCGGATATAATAGTCTCCAGCAACACATGATACTTTTGATCATCCTGTATGTATAGGTGTTATAGGTGGTCACCATGGTCGAGTGGTTAAAAGTAAGCACCTTTCACAAGAAGGGTGGGCTGTTCGAATGCTGGCAATGTTGCCCGGTGATCATCCCGGCTAGAAACAAGAGAACTAGGCCACAATTCCCCACGCCACCCATGGCAAATGCCGGAAATGGGTATCGGCTTGACAGGAGGTAACTGTCATTTCAATTGCATCTTGGAGTTAGTTATAAGGTATTTGAAAAACTTATGTACAAGATGATGTGTATCAGGCTTGATTACAATCCTTTTCAATTTTGCTGCATAATTTGTATCTGCATTAATAAGCTCTATGATGAAATAAGGAGTTTTGAATATAATCTTCAATTAGCGATAGAAAAAGATGGAAAAACGAACAAAAAATTACTGAGGAAGAGATAGCTTGCACAACAACTATCGTGAGCATTACCTAACTTATCTTCTTTCAAACGTCGAAGTTAATGGTCTTCTATTCTTGGCTTTCCAAGCAACTCATGGCTTGTAAAAATTTAAGTCTATTACAACCGTGCGTTGATCTCTACTTTTATCTCGGAGCATTGACGTAGATTATGGAAAGCGTAACTTATGTTTCATCGGTAAGAGACAATTTTGCACACTAAAACACTTTAATTCCGATCAGAATGTGAGATTTCAGGTAAGCAGATGTAATTTAGATATTAGGCTACAACCTATTTGATAAATCGGAAAAAATGCTAACACAGAGAGTGTGTGTTGGGTTAACGGGACGGTTCGGAGTAGAAAAGTCTAAGTTCTGGATTGATCTTTCTGATATATTTACCGTAGGTGTAAATTGTAAGGAATATTTTCATCTGTGCGTTTTTTTGTAACCATACATGAATATAATTATGTTCGAAAAAATATGAAAAAACATGTGTTGCGACAAATCCTTCTTCTCCTACAATTTCGAACTCACGGAACTAGAAAAATATTTTCTGTATAGCTCATTCTCTTGTCTAGAGATCCGTTGCAAAAGTTTTTCGATCATTCAATTTTTTTAATTTTGAAAAAAATTCTCAAAAACCGACCTCTTTTTCACTTTTTCGAAATATTTTGTTTTTAATTTTCAACATGAATTGAATTTAAAAAAATTTCGCACCGGATCAATATATTTTCACAATCGCTATTGATTTATTTGCTTGCCATGCCTGTACCTTGAAAACTGTGGGAGAAGAAGCTTTTCTAAGGTCAAAAAAGTAAGTTTTCAGAGGAGCCATTTTCCTAAAATTTGTTTTTTCTTTCTTTCCTAATTTTTGAACTGAGTCTTCTTTTGAAATAAACTCCACTGCTTTTGAAGCTCTATTAGAGTTCTGTCGATTTATATATCAGCAATTACTGTGACTTTAAAACTGTGGAGGAAGGATTCATTTCAAAAGTCAATGAATACAAGTTTCAGAACAGCGTTCTTTTTAGATTTTTTTCTTCACTGCAAACGTTTTTTTAAATCAACTCGATTGGTTTTTAGCTCTTTTTGAGCCCTTTCGATTGATGTAATTACCATTCCTGTAGCTTCAAAACTCCGAGAGGAGATTATATGTTTACATAGCAAGCTAATTAGCTGATGACTCAGCAGCCGGACTTAAAACAAACACTCAGTTACACCATCATAGTTTATCACTGAGTACTAGAATGTTTCGTTTGAATACAAAATTATCTCAAGCAAGGCCATGAATGAACTCTCTTGCTATTCTCGTCGAGGAACACTCAAAACTCACTCGTAATAAGGGGGGAAGGAGGAGGTCACCCATCCATTGGCAAGTCCCAAGGTCACGCTAGTGCGCGTCTTCTACCCCGTCTAGGAGACGAACCAATGGACGTACTTGAGAGCTAATTGTATCGTTGGATGCGCAATGAAATTCTCTATAATATGAGTTTATAAAACGAAAACCCACCATTATCCCGAAGTTGACCCGAACCGTGTCCTTAAGATGTAGTGTTTGGTGTTGTTGGACGATTGGTTTCCGAATTCATTTCCTTTTTCTTTCTGAGGCTAGAGTTTTGAAGCAAGCAGTTTTCAAAAAATGTGGGAGACTCAAAGTAATATTCTGTTGTAAGAAGTGAAAGTTTCATGAGCTTCCTATCACTGTGCTCAATTCGCAGAACCACAATCAGATTCGACGGAGGGCATGCAGGCAATCCATTTTTTTCAGCGGAGCGGGAAGCAAGACGCCCTCCTAGCATAATGATTAGCTCCAATCTCTTTATACAACCAGTTTTGTTTCTCTTGAACAAAAAGATGTACGCAAACGACTAGCTTTCACTTTCACACCAAATTAAACGAACGTGACACTCAAGGATATTCAATAATTGAAGATAACTACAAACAACGAGGACATGATTATAGCACTTCCTCAAGAGCCCTTTTTCTTACATAAGGCGGCATAGTGTAACAAATTCCAATTACATTCCTAAGGTGAACGGGTGACAATAAAATTTACTAAGGCATATGTTCATGGACATTTTGCCATAGCATGGGAATATTTCAACCGAGTTAAATAACTCAACATGAATGAAAGAAATCAATAGGATTTACGCTTCGACAGACGTCATGATTGATGCAAAAAATGAACTTTAAGTTTTGCATCAAACATAACATCATAAATTCTGTACAGCATCACATCGAACTAGCTTAGAATTTGAAAAATGGCACAGCTATTTTTAGCCTGAATTCACTGCTAAATCTTCGAAAATGATGAAATATATCAATTAGTTATACATGCACTAGTATTGGTGCGATGCTTGCAAATGATTGTGATCGCATGGGACAAATTCCAGGTAAAATAAAAGTATTCACATTCCATGTATTTTTGTATCACATAACGATTCGAAATTGTTTTTATAAATCGTAATCCGTGTCGAATTTTCGTACTAGCTCCTTGGGAGCGAGCAAAATAAATATTTGCATGCCGGTTTTTTTTATTAATTATGAGTTTCAGAGACAACATAGAATGCTTGTTAAACTAGGGCTAAGCATTTTTTTCAACAATAATTCTAGCATTATTTTCGATGAATGGACTAATCTACTCAGAGATCATCCCACATTAGAGGGTGAGTAACTAAAATTTTAACCTATTCAAATCAATTTGAAAAGGACGTCATCAGTTCCATGAAATCAATTTAACAGTACTTGATAACCAAACCAGTTCGCTCATGTATCATATAATGCGAAAGACTTCTTTGTTCCGCTCTTATCGAGCACATGGATTCACTTCCTTTCGTTATCGCCGCTTTAAATTGGAACTGCCGATTTGGCAGCGCACTCAATCATCACTGAAAGAGCGAGCGTTTTAGACGCTTTCAGTCGCTGTTCAGAAGGCTCACTTAAACAGCAGCGTTTAATGAAACCAATCGGTAGAAGATAGTATGCTAATGGCATTGAACTGGAAGAGTAATAAGAAAATTTAGGGTGAATTTAAAACCTATGCGGAATTCAAGGGCGTAGACTTCAATGAATGTGTTGAAATAACTTTCTTTATTTCTGGTGGTTTGAATGCGATTTTTGGGTTTCGCTTTTTTACTAATGCATTTGACTGTGATTATATTTCAACAATTAATACTAGGTTCAAACTTATTTATAGATGATCCTGTTTTCGTTGCTGTGCTAATGGGTCTGCTTCGCTGCACCAACTAAGCGCACTCATTAGCTATGCATGCTAAAATTGATTGGATCACACGACGTGACAAGGCGTGGGAAGAATCACCAACAGCTGTAGCTGAGGAACGCTGAGCTTTCCCGAGTTGTGTGAGGAAAATAAAATTTTCGTGTGTAGCCACATGGATGGCGCCTTATAGTTTACCCGATTTTCTGCTTTATAAATATTTTAAATTTTGATTCTCCCCGTTTAAATTTAAACTGCAAAATTTAGCGTGCGCTTTGATGTCGTCGTTTGTTTGTACCAGCGATTGGAGGTGTCATGGGAGGTTCTTGCGCAGGCTGCGGTAGAATGGTATGGATCGAGAACCATTTTAACCGCATTTGAGTTCCTGTTCATCAGTTTCTTCTTCCCTGCTTTCACTTTAGTTCGAGTGATTTTGATTTCATATTGTTAATTTACATTGTTGAATGTTTGCACTTCTTTAGTTCCACTCTTCAATAGGTTCGTAAGTTTGGCCCAATGCCGTTTTAACCGTTCGAATTATATTTTTGTTAAAGAATTAAAACGAATTAAATTATTCGCTTGTGACCTTTTAGTTGCCCTTGAGGCAGATTACCTTTCGGCTGCTGAACGTAAAATTAGAAGTTTAAACTTTTTGGATGCAGGCTGATTGAAAGCAGATTTAGCTGAATAATATGTTTCAGCCCTGAGGCAATCTCTTTAGGTGTAATTAGGCCATGCTTATTTTGGATGATTTCTAACAAATTACCTTTCAAATGACTACAATAGAGTGGAACTACTTCTTGGACTATTTTCATCTTTCTAAATGCTTCTCGGAGGCTCCTGTTTATGGTCCCTTTTGAGGGCGACAAATAGGTGCGTAAAACTTGCTCATTGTGAAGAGGTTATATAGACCACATGGCCATATTTTTAATGAAATATCATAGAATACCTAATTTTAAAGAGAACTATTAAACAGTAATATTAAGTCCTGAACATTATTCAGATAAAAATTCGCGGCGCATCTCTTCGTCTTCGATGGCGCTTGGTAAATTTTTCCTTGATGGTAATGGGGGTCCCGCGGCGACGTGTCGACGTGTTATTTGTATAAGCCTTCTTTATCTTTCAGGTGACCAGAGGGAGATTCCTGTTCTTGAACAAAGCAACTTGCTCATAACTGAAATATAGATCTTCATGATTAGCTCGATTGATGTGTGATTGGGTTCTTCTCGTCTTTCCATTCCAGGGAGCGTCGAGCCTTTCCCTGAACAATGTGAATTACCTTAAATTACCATATAATACAGTTTTTTTAGATTAAGTTTTCATTTTCAGTCTTCATTAAATTATACTTTATTAATTTATACAGTTTCAGCAGAACTCTTCAGAGTTAGTGTCTGACAAGATTGTTTGATTGCATCATCTCATCGACTTTACCAATGGAGCGACTGATCATATTACTGCAGGTATGTGTTATCATGTAGTTTGACGGTTTTTGATACCTGCTGCTTCCACTCGCGAAATGTTACATACATATGCCAGAACTTACAAAATTTTATCTTGCATTATCAAAATTTTCTCCAGATGTCTTCCTTTTACCCTTTAGAAATAAAATTTACGATTTATCCGTCTTACCCCGTTACCGAGTGCCTCATTGAACATCGTTTCTTTCGGGTGTGTTTATTTCGGTAAAAAAATTCACTGGAATTAGGCGAGTTAAAAATTCGATTTTAATTGTTAATAATTTGGAATTATTTCATCATATGACCAGATCTCAGCAACTATTCGCGTAAAACAGTCCGTGTAATAAAGTCATGTTGTTATGTAATTCTAACTTAAAGTTTCAAATAGAAATGAACATTTCGAGTGACTGATCTCTAATACTAATGTGTAAAAGCGTAAAAAAGCGAAAAAACAGTATGTATCTGAGAAAAAAATAATTTTATGATTTTATGAAAGTGAACTCGTGAAAATTGTCAGGTCATCAGTCAAAAGAGCAAGATTAGCTGCAATCGTCATTCATCTTATCATCTGTATAGGCCCTGATTAAAAGCGACCTTACTGCCGGCCATTATCAATGTTAAACTTTTCGATAGAAAAGACTTACAAATCATTTCAACTACTGCGACGTGAAAATATGTAATCAAAGATATGGTGCTGGATCCGGGCATCTAGTCACTATTGCAAGAGTGCGCGAACTAAGTCTGACATTTAAAAATGAATCAAATGGCATGTTTCCCCATGCCCTTACGACTGACATTCTGCCCAAACAGAAAACGGTTTACCAAATAATAAATAATCAAGTTTTCAAGATGGTAAATGAGCGCTAAAAATCCGGGATCGTATGAAAAAAAACGAGTTTTATAACTGTGGTGTGAATCCTGACAAACTCATGAGAGTGAAACATGAGCTGTACCTATACATCCAATGCACTCCGATACACACAGCGCCCAACTAAGCTCATAAACATGAGCAGCTTGCACAATTATCTTAAGTTTTTCTTAACTGTTGAATAGGTATGTAGATAATGTAAAACATACTATGTTTGAATATATATTTCTACATATGAATATATGTTTAAACATACATTGTATATGTATATTTATCTATATACAGGGTGTCTCAAGAAAATGTAATTCCACTACGAATGACGAGAAAAACATTATTTATGAAATAGAGTGAAATGGAATGGCTTCGAATGCAGAAGACAAATGTAGTTAAAGAACCAAGTTGGCAAATACCTAACTTTATGACCATATTTGTCAACACAACGCCGATAAAGCGCATTTAGGGATTCGCAAACCTCCTGAAAGCAGGTTATTAAGGTAGGGTATGTATGCATTTGTATGTGATTTACACAAGTATTTACACATTGTGTCAAATCACATTTATGTGATTTAATACATATTACGTACATGCGTATTTGTGATTATTATAAATATCGCGCAACTGCTTTTTAATTTACAATTTCAATGCATCAGTCTTCCAGTTACATTTCAGGACAAACTTTCTTTCTCCAAGCTAAGTTGATTCCTTGTCATGCTATGATGAGTTGAATATACCTGCAATTCAAAAAAGGCAGCATGTTAGCGATAGTTAAAGTGTGAGTAAATTATGTTCAAAAACTTTTTATACACACAAAGGCTCTCCCAACTTTGAAAAACAAAGGTTTTGTAGCATCAACTATTTGCTATTTGTATAGTGTCCAACTATTAAATATATATTACTCGTTCTGGATAAGAGACAGCGAGCATAGCCGTGTTTCTGGCTGTGCGTTTTACAGCGTGGCAGGGACTGTAAGTTTGTGCCGTGTTGTGTTCTGTGACAAGGTACAGTGTTTGTGCTACCTAAGCTGCTACGGCTACTATCGAGTTACGGCTACCTCGCCTGTTACAGCTTCTATCTGGTCACGGTTGCTACAGCTACTTTCGGGTCACGGCTACTTCTGCTGTTACGGTTACTATCGGGTCACGGCTACTTCTGCAGCTGTTATGGTGGTTACAGCTGCTGCTCCTACATTATACGTTTCTAAACGTAGATTTTTGTGGAGCCAGCCAGCCTGCGCGATGAGCTAATCCGTTCGGTCTGCGCTATTCTTCTCGGCACGCAAGAACCACTTCGGAACTCCTCGTGGGACGACAGTGGACGGAGGTTGGTTGGAGAGGTAGTGGGCGCTGCAAGCTCTGACCATTCGTTGGGAGGCCTTTCGAGCGATTATAATTGTCTTACAAATGAGGTGAGAACCAATAAAAAATTCATACGGCAACTTGTATTTCATCAAGGTGATCTTTTTAAGTTCTCGTGTCAAGTTTGACTCGTTGGTTCAGTTGAGATCTTTTCAATATATTTATAACATTATAATCGTAAAATTCCTTAAATTGCGTAAAGTGCGTTAACCTAAAATCTTTTAGGAAAGTCATCCATTCTCATGAATGTAACTTACATGATCTAAATATATTGCGTAAGTCATGCTTTGTCACTCTCCGGCTATAAGGCGTGACTCCATCTCTAACTGGTTGACGTTTCTTTTGAAACTTCGGGATGCTGGGAAGGAGGTCGCCCTCCGTTCTCTTCCTATTGAGAGTGGAACCCTCCGACCGGCTGGAGTGACAGCTCAAGGACCAGCCAAGTTTAACTTGCCATTTAATAAACTCTGTTCTCGTGAGATGTTATCACTGGCCCATCCTGAATTATTTTCAAGAAACTCTTGTCTAGAAACAAAAAAACAGCACAAGGAAAACAAAGCAAAGTAAATATTATGCAAGGATGAATCAAAAGTTTACCAGTACTCACCGAATGTAAAATTTAAACACGCTCAAACAATATGGTTCGAAAAACTTTAAATTCTTGTACGGATATGAGACCAAAAAATCATAATGATATCAAAGAACGAGAAATGGTCAGTTTACTATTTATTACATTCCATGACTAAAATACATACCATGAACATACACAAAGAAATTCTCCCCCAGTTTCACCAAAAATCAAAATGTACTGTGATCGTAATTTCCTTCTGACTGAGAAATTAAAAAGTTTGAACTGCTAATGATTCTATTTTACTTACAATTTAATTTGTAGCCCATTCAGTGCTCAAACAATGGACACATCTTTCTAAAGCGACATTGAAAAGGAAACTACAAAATATATTTAGTTCAAGCTATACACAAAGGTTACATTTTACTCGATATTTGAATTGTATGGAATAGATGCTAAAAACGCTGAGCGTACATTATTGAGAGCGTAAACAGCATTTAAGAGATATGGTTAACAATCAGTTAGATGACATGAGGCTAGGATACCTGTTTGTCTGTCAATTGATAAATCTCAAATGGGCTACGACTTGATTATATGTTCTCACAACTAATATGAACCGTTGCCTAGAATTTATATGTTCAAAATTTTTGGATCCGTAAACTAGGGTTGACATTAACAACCAACCCGAAAAACAAAAAACACATAAAAAACAAAAACAAAACTGTCTAGTGAGTTTTTAAGAATTTATAGTCACATATGAACATACAGACCTGTAAGAAAGGCGCAATGCAGGTTTTATTATTTTATTTCACTGAGTCCATTTTCAAACTTGAATTATCGAATCTAATTGAAACCTTAAAAAATACTTCTTATGGGTTGTACGACATAACTTGTATCATCATGGGAAAGTTTCTCTTGGCAGTGGTAGATCTTAATTGCAGCACCATAGAGATCAGCAATTGGGCTTGAATGTTTGAATATTTAAGGAGCATTTGAGCTTTCCCTGCCCCAAACATTGTCACAGACAATGCCGACGGGTAGTATGGTCTGGCGATATGTATCCACATTACAAAACAGAACATGTGGAACACTTTACATCAAAAATTATAAATGAGCTAAAGAAAAACTATCCCTGTTGAGCATCTGTTTTTCTTTGTTTCCTTGAGAATTGCAAAGGATCTTAAAACTCCTACTCCGTTTTACTGATGGTGGTGCGATTGACCACTGTAGTTGGTGAAAATGCAGAAGAAAAGGAAATTGACGGCTAACTGATGTCATTAACATCGGTCACTGCACAATGCAGAGCCACATCTTGAGTCAGCAGGGCTAACCTTGCTTAATGCTGGCTCCTGTGCTTTCTTCCTGCCCTGATGTGTGTTCTTGCTTTTTCTCCTTATATTTTTACAAATGATTTCGCGCCCTCTCAATCTTGTTCCTTATTTTGTCACCGAAAAAGTCACAACTAATTTTATGTGTGTCTTCTTCTATTTCAGTTTTATGACTCCAGTGCGCTGCTTTTTTCCTGCCACTACCCAAAGGCACTGCTGCTGTATTAATGAATCACGAACCGCGCACGGTCCGTTGTGAACGGAACAGATCAATTATGTGTTATTTAGATGTAGGTCAACGGTCATCAAACTTTAATAATCTAAAAATACAAAATGAAGTTCAAAGAAGTTACTTAATTACGCGTATTTAATAATAGGAATTATGAAGGCCAGAAGACAAAATTGATCAGCAAACACTCGCACTTACACATGCGTTCAACATTTGATCTGTTGAATACAGCTGACTGCCTTTCATTCCAAGCGTCAGCATCTCTTGCAGACAGGATGCCAGTAGGCCTAATGATTTAGGGCAGGTGCAGACTCTGCTATCTTATTTAGTAGACAGAAACTAATAGGCCTAAAAACCGAATACAGATGCCGAGCCTGTGGTATCATGTTACTCTGACGACACTGACAGCAAGACTAAGAGCCTGAAAAGCAGAAATTGTTAACTGTACACACATTGTTAGAAATTGTTAGCTGCATTCACACTGTACAAACAAGTCATTTATGTGTTAATTGAAAAGTGACTTATGAGTAGAATGTTGGACGCCGTACTCAAATAAAAAAATGCCATACAATTTAGTAAAACCCAACAAAGCTCCCGCAAAGAAACGGGTGGACTGTTTTTTTTTAAACGGGTTTTTCCAACCCTGCCGTTAGCTGGTTTGAGCAAGGCAACTTTTTATAAATTGTGATTGGCATTCATTAGGTCCCCTAACATTAATAATAATCCATTTGTTCGCTGGGTATTGACATGTATCATTTTTTTCACTCCAGGCTGTGTAAAAATTTAAAAGTAGTGAGAATATATCTTTTGAAGGCTCAATTACATTGTTAAAAAATTCAGAAAGTACATAAGATCTGTGGCCATCATTAAATACAAAATGAGATGAAAAATCCATTTTTGGCCTCCTTTTCGTTGAATAAGGTATGTATTTCTCAAAATTGTCACTGTAGAAAATTTCAGTAAAAAGAACACAGAAATGGATTCCCCATGTCATTTTGCGTTTAAAAATGGACACAGAAATCATGTACTGTTTTGAGCGTTGCGTAAAATTATTATATTTAGAACATATTTAAATGAATTTATCATTTATTACTGTATACATAGTTATAGCAGGTGCCGAATTAGGGAAAGGGAATAGCTCTCTCGATTACCAGAGGACTTCTAAGACAATGAAGGAAAATAAACAGAAGCGTTCATGTATATTTATAACTGGGAACACTGATAATCAGCGTAAATTACACAGGGGGAATACGGAGTCGAAACTAGTAGTTAAGAAAATAGGAAAAAGTCAGGCCCCAATGAAACTACAGTACTTGATAAATGCAGAAATGGAGAGTGGGCGGGAAACACAGGGATTTTCCACATCTGCTGAAAGCAAAAGACAAACCAGGTGAACTAAAAATAATGGTATTCTGCTTCCTAAGGCCGAAACAAAAATAAAAATTGATGGATTTAACATATAATCTTAAAATAGGAAGTAAAATAATTGCAATAAACAATTTGGATGGAAATCCACGGATAGACCGATACACACGGGTTGTGATAACCAAGTAACTAAGCAGCTTCTGAATGTTTCCATTTCCGCGGTAATACACATACGAATTGATTAATGAAAATAAGAAAATAATCGTTTAAAAACTGAACAACTATGAATGGAGTTTATTCGCAGAAGTTTAATAAAGTTTATTAACCAACCAAACAAGTTACGCTAACAATAGATTCCTAAAAACTGTAAAAATTATATGTACATAATCCACTTACCTCAGCCACGGTTTCTACGTACAGAAATTTCGTCAGTTTTGTTAGATAATTCACTTTTAATTAGACAATTAATGATTACTGAAAAAAATAAAGAGTAGGGTCAAATACGCGTTCAACAAGGCAGATGTCCTAGCGCCACATTCTCACACTTCTATAAGTAACATCACTAAATGACACGTCACGAGCAATGTATTCACAAATAGGTTGATGTGAAACTTACATTCCAGTGCACACGGTAACAACATCAAATAATATGTTTGTAATAAATTTTTTCTTTTGGATCTAATTAGTTTTAAACACTGAGTGCAAGACAGAGCAAAAATGAACCAAACAGTTACTGATATAAATGCAGGTAATAATATTTGCGAAAGAAAAGGTCAGCATTACAAGCCATATCAGGAAATCGTACGCGAACTTTGATTGTGACAGGAGACAAGGACAAGTTATGGGCTCCTCACGCGTATTGCTTTAAATATGTTAAGAAATTGAGCTCCTGGTATGCAGGCAAAAATGTTCACATGGAGTTGGTGTTCCAATGATTTGGTATGAGCAGAAAGATCACTCCTAACGACTTAGGCCCTTTTATGCACCCAAATAAGATATTTATTTTAAGATAAATGGGGGAAATTTCTGGAAATCTTGTGCGTAATATGGAAAAAAGAACCAATGTATAAGGGAACATTTTCATAAGTGCAATCGTTTCGGAATCTCTGATTTCATCCTCAATGCTGTTAAATGAAATACACAAAACGATAATCAACAAATTGTAAAAACTATAAGAAACTACCGTCACAATGCATGCATCGAAAAATAGTTGTGCCTAACCATTAAATCTGAATTTTTAAACATTCCAAGCCATACGTACACATGCACCTGTATTCTAGCAATCAAACAAACGTACAATAACATCTACCCGAAAGAACATAACTCCACACACACACACACACAGAGATTCAAACACCCTTCAATTTACACAGTTGGGGCAATATTTCCATCAGATTTTTAAACCTGTATTTCATAAACGTTATGTTCATGATTCTTTTTGAATGCTCAGGAATAGCTCGCATTGCAATTTAATTTTGTAATTTCTTTGGTCTTTACTTCACAAATTCATTATGGGGACCTTAATAAATAATTGTCTTTCACTTTTAGAAGCAACAATAACGCGAAAAGATGGCAGGTTTCAAAGTTTTGTTTTCCGAAAGTAAATTTATACTGGGTTGAGATTTGTTTTTTCAGTTACTGTACATTCGTCTTCAAACTGAATGGCATCAAAACATCAAAACATCAAAGTTTATCGTGTGTGCTTATCAATTACATCTATTCAAAGGGGATTTGAATTTTTTAACATTTTTTCGCAACAATGGCTTTTCATCACAGCTAGCATATTCATGTGTTGAAAAGTTTCTGAACAAAACTTTTACCCGGTGTTACATTACCTACCACTCATTTAAAGGAGTGTTTCTCGTTTTCATTTTTCGGTCAGCAATCAGAGAAACTCAGGAAAGACCTTATCGTTCTTCTTCTGAAACATTTCCTGCAGGTTTGATTACAAAATAGTGTTGATTAATTCGTATAGGATGGGATTATTTTTCAATTACAAAGATAAAACTCTTAACGACATGCTCTCCTCTGTCATTTAAAAATTTAGTTGGGCAAAGTGTGCGTCTGAATACGTGGGTTCGAATACTCAACCCTCGGTATTCATGTTGCAGAGCATGCCGGCAGGAGTTTTGAAACCAACGAGTTACCTTCAACACCTTCACATTATTCAGTACGCTCTCATGTAGAGAAGTGCAATATCCCTGCTAAATCAGGCGATTTTAAAGTAGTATCTTTTGCATCCAATCAAACAAGTCTAGTTATTTTAGAATCTCTTCATATTTTATATTGCATGCAATCAGCTTTCCTTTTGCTACTAATGTGAAATTGATACCGAGCAATTTTACTTTTCACCAGTAAGTTGTTTCACTTCTGTCCCACGATTGGTTATTTTGATATAAATATGACTATTTTTTTCTCAATCATTTTCAAGTTGATAACGATCCAGGAGAGCGAAACGTTCAACATTTTTCATTCGTTGACTTTCTTTAATATTAAAATGATCTCGTTAAAGACGAATTTCTTCGCACTTCTATTCATAATTGCTTTCTGATTTTGTTCCCGAACGTCTTTTCTTCGGATCCCTGTAGTCTTTATTTAGCACAAATAACTTTCTTCTTCAACTGTCGTGCTAGTTTGCTAACTTCTTGTAATTTTTTTCTCTGAGCAGGGTTAAGGGGTACACTTCGTGCATAGATTATTCATTCTGGTTCTTTTAAACTTATAGTTTTATTTTTATCTATTCGGAACATTTTATGGTGATTAGCTTGATTTCAACTAACTAATCTTGACAACAATTCCCGTTTTCTATTGAATCTGAAGAGTTTCCCTTGTCAACTTCCCTCATTGGGGGGTGCTTCTTGTCGCTACCTCCATTTTTGAATAATAATTTTTCCAGCAAATATGTTTTTATTATGTATTTCGATGAATCATGTAAGACAATTTTTCGTAACAGTGTCTTTAAGAAATTAATTTCAAAACGATCGTTGCATATAATATTTTAACGATTGTACAGTAAATTTGTATAATTAGTAAGCTATTTAAGTCATTCATTTGCAGGATGAATGACAGAGATGGCAAAGACATATTTTACACACGTCGACATAATGCTTACAAGGTAATCAAAAATTTCTGCCCGTTTTTCAAGGAAAAAAGAAAACCCAGTCTAACTTTTTCGCCGACTAATCGAAAAGCATGCACACGGTTCGCCGATTCGTATGCCTATTTGTGAATGATTATCGTCACCAAGGCGGTGATATATAGCCGACTTTATCGTCGCCAAAGACCTCTTTTGCCGCGATAATTATCGCCGCCTCGAAAGCATAATTGAGCATAAAGTTGCATGACAGAAGGCTGATGAAATGCATAGGTATACATTATATTGTATCCAATTTGCATTTTCATAGCACGGTACATAGACGTAAATACATGTATATCTGTGTGCCATTATTCAAATCCTTGCGTACCTTGAGCACTTTCAGCTATTATATAAATAGAGAAGCACTTCCCTTCCATTCGAAGTTATCGCTGCCCCGAATGGATAAATAAGCATAATAAAGCAAAAGGCGACGACAACATAGCATAATTATACATTTTTAATTGACAATTGAAATTAACTAGGTTTAAATAAATCAACATTATTACATATTTTTTATTTGGTCATCCATTACAAACTGAAATCAACAAGTTTTCACCGAAAAATAAAAACAGGATCACAGAGAACTTATTAAATATTTCCTCTTCGATACGTATCACAGCCTATTTATCAGAGTTCAAACAAAATAAGAATGAAGTAGTAGGTGCTGAAAAAAAAGATTGCAATGCGCCTGACAAAAGATGATCCCTAAAAAAACTAAAACACACGATTTCAACAAGCTCGGGCGTTAACATTCTTCTCCTGGGAGCGTTACTCCCCATAGATAGAATAGTTGTATCCCCGTGATAGAGAAACAGCAAATCGGGAGATTTATGAAGTAAGATGAAAGTTAAGGGTAAAGTATTTGGGGTGGAAAAAATAAGTCAGAGGGGAACAAAAATAAAAGGATGGTCTGTAACATATTATATAATATTGTATTTTCCCTAGAGATGCTATTTTCACAAACAAGGTTTAACATAATTTATCCTATCATACATTTAGATAAGAGAAAAGAACAATTTCACAGTCAGGCAGGGAAGGAACTACGAGAAAAGTTCATGAATATTGTTAAAGCGGCCAGTAAATGACATCTAACACATGTCAATCCTTAGAACTGAGTTTAGTAAGTTTCGACATGAATTTCATTCATTCTCATCCGCAAGGCCATTAACTGTACCCTGCACAAGTTCACATCAAGCTTTTGTAATGTAATTAATGTAAATGGAAATGAAAATGATAATGTAACTAATTATCATTTCCAGCACTCATTTTTGATGCTAATGAGCTCTCAACATCAAGAAATTTTTAATGATATGACCCCACCATACTCAAAATCCTCTCTTTCTTCCTTTACACTTCCAAAATCCCACACTGCCCATGACATCAGTATATGTCTCTGCTACCCGGGAAGGCCTTGGTGCAGGCATCACAATTTTGGGGCTTGAACCCACTACTTACATGAACGATGTCGTTATCAACTTCGTCTGAAGTGCCCATTAACAGCGTCTCTACAGCACTGTCAGGTTCTTCCAGAAATCAATCTATCGACCGACACAACAATACTCTCTGAAAGGGGTTCTTTGATTGTTTGCCTTCCACTTTAAACAGGGGCAACAAAATCATCACTTGAATGAATAATCAAGCTGCTCATAATGGAGTCTGGTTGCTAACAATCCAAAAAAAAATGCCATAAGGTTAGTGTGCATCCAAAGCTTGCTCTGCGCAGCTCCAGACCCTTATGGTTTCCCTTTCGGAAGCAAGGAGCCGCTCGCACGTAATAGATGCGTAGGGATGACTCCTTTTTCGAACATCTGAAAAAATGAAAATCATTTAGAGTTAATCATACACCATTGATATAATAATCCTGTACATTATTCCTTTCAATTGAAATACTTGCTCCTGTACATACTTCCTTCTTCTTTATTAAAATTCTTGCAATAGTGTTTGTGACAGACTTCATTAATCAAGTACATGGTACATGTTTGTACACTCCAGTGCATGAGTTTCATTGAAAATAGACATGTTTTGTTAGGGAACAACACAAGAAGTATGGATATATGTGTTATGAACTGTCTGAAAATTATATGTTAAAAGAAATATCATTAGGAAATGCTACAATCATGCTTACAGCACACGGACATATAATCTGGAACATTCATCCAACACTGAAAATGATTAGCTAATGAAGGAAAAGGTTTTCATGAGTTCCATTAAGAAATCAATTAGAAGAACAATAAAAACCTAAACATAACATTAACTGTCCTAGGGTTGAACTGGCAACAGACATGAGGGTCACACATGACTACAAAGATTCACTTATGCCATAAAGATAATTTTCATAAAATCTCAACTGTATGATCCAAATTAGAAATCTCCCCGCTGGAGCAAAGTATTCACTCTGTTAAGACAAAAATACTATCTGGTTATTTTTACTTCACTACTAAAACTGTCAGTGGTAAACTTACACTTTCCACCGGCTTTTTGCCTAAATTCAGAATAACTTGCAGGGAATCTCACCCATTTTCAAAACTCTAACGTTTTCGCCAAATACTTTAACACACAAGCAAAAAACTGAACGCCCAGATTCAACTGTCATGCAAAATGGCCATAAGACATCTGCACTAATTTTCACATTTGTAAAAATGTACAAATTAAAGAGTACAACATTGAGCTAACCAATTCCATCAAACATGATCAGCACCATGCAAATAAAGGATTTACAATTCTATAAATATAAAAACAAATAGGATCGTTCAAAATTAGGAGCAAAATTTCAGGATCTAACGGTGAAATAAATGACTTGTAGTTTGAATAGGTCACCAGTAAAATTTGTACCTCCTGCTGTATTCCACAAACAACAATATCAAAACAAACAATTTTTAAACTCAAAAACCAATGTCAGTAATGTTTGTCTATAAACACTGGTAGGCAATAATTGCCCTTCTGATGATTTATGTTGTGTTCAACATTGACATGCTCATACTCATTGTGAGGAACTTAAAAGTTGAAAACCATTATCTAACATTATTTGCTTAACCATAAGATTATGCAGTAACCCTGAAGGAAAATTGGCAACTCATGTTAACCACAAAAACAGTAGACTTTTTAAAACATGATCATGTCATTACTAGTTGTATTTCCCAATCAAAGAAAAGGTGCAACATGAATTAGAACTACCTGAAGATATCCTCTTCTTCATCATTTGCCTACCAGTATCCTTTTCTCAATCACATGTACTTGAAGATATCTTTTACTTCATGGGCACCAAATTTGCAAACTCGGCCCAGGTGTACTTTACAAACACCAGTGAATTTTTGAATGCATCCATGCAACGGTGTTCTGCATCTCTTGACTTGGTTCATACGCTCAGTCTCCATTACAATAACAAACAATTATTCACTAATCAGAATGTAAAATGTATTATGTATTTATGATTTGACCACTTCTTTATTATGTTTTCTATGCATAATATTAAACAGGTGTATTTTAAGGACCCAAAAAAAGGGTATAGTTTATGGACACCAGATGGAGCTGGTGTGTTTAAAGTATACGTGATCTTTTTTTAATTAGTCCAAGCATTTTCAATACTGTCACTCTTCTCATTTTTTATCCCTCTTCTATCTGGGCTATTGTTCACTTTTTAAATTTAAGAATAGAGTATGTCTCTTTTTTAATTTCTCAACTTTACGAAACAGTTGAAGTTCATCATGTGATAAATTGCGAAGAAATTCACTCAACATTTCTTTATTGGAACACTGTCAATACTTAAAATGTACTCCCTATGGAGTCTATAAAACGCAACGTTTCGATGTTCAAACAACATCATCAGGCTGAAAATATACAGAAAATTGATCAGTCACATTGGTAAAATGCAAATCCAATTCTTAAGCTATATGAGACTAGAATGGAAGTTGAAATCACAGCACATATTTCATAAATGATTAGATATAAAGTCTATACAACAAAAGTATGTATACACGAGATCAGGTACAGTAACGGAATTGCACACTATAGATGCTCATTGGACAAGCGATAGGGGCGAAATGACCCAACGATCAGCTGCCTCGGACTACCAAGCTGAGGTTTTAGAAAATAATTTTAGAGCAAAAAAGTCATTCGTGTTTTCGTTGAGAACAGGCTTAAGTTTATGAATGTGTAACGCTTCTATAATTTTAATGTGCTCTTTTTTAGTTATGTTATATAAGATTTTTTGTTAGGATATAGATCTTCATTTGATGGTTTGCAACTGTGGTCAATGCGGAAACGGTTGAAAATAGAACCTTGGTATTTGTGGGCGGTTAATCTTTGCCTCAGAGTCATCCTGGTCAAGCCAATGTAACATTAATTAAGAGACTTACATTCTCTTCTGTCACACTTAAATTGGTAAATAACACCGGCTCTATCCAGATCAATAACCCTGGATGCAGACATATTGTTTTTCACTAGGAGGTCACTAATTTTGCGGTTTTTCTAATATACACAGACTTTAATTGACGTATCCGGATCTGCTGGCTTAAAAAAAGATTTAACAATGTTCTTGAAGACTCGTTCATCAATTTTGTAATTGTTGTGCATTTGGTTTTCAAAAAAAGATCCTAACATTGCGGGAATTCAGCTCAGGATTATTTTTATTGCCCAAGTTTCGGTGTAAGAAATTACCA
>JACJUY010004253.1:2936-24776 GCA_014220935.1 Platorchestia sp. MABIK | reverse complement strand
TGGATTTCAACCCCCAAGAATCGAAGACTACTTCAAAGACTCTGGAGTGGCAACAAGTGGAGGATGCATGCTTTGGCAGAAATCACATGATGATGGTTGCATGATAACTGACGCGGTCATTGAATTCGCTGCGGCGAATTACTCATGATTCGTGGAATTGCACACTCCCCGCATGAAGTTCAAAATTACACTCGTCGAATAAGAGAACAATCTTGGCTGGATATTGAGGTCGACGATCCGAAACTGAAACTCTGTTGTAGTTGCAGAGCGTTCTGGGACGTGTGAGTATAGAGCGCTCATGTGCTATGTTGATTTTCTGAGAGATGCAGTGTATGTTGGGCGGGGTGCGATTCATACAGGATGAGAAGCAGTGTGTATATTGCGCGAGGAACAACACATTAAAACTAAAGCGCAATACCTGCAAATAGCAAATTTAGATGGAAGGTTTTGAGCATTATCAGCTGGCTTTTCAGACAAGAAGAATTGAAGTACCTACAGAAATATTGGCTCTTGAGACTCCAAGTGTTGTTCCTCAGAGACGTGCGTTTGTTGTGGTGCAGGAAGTGCTGGACTGGCTGAGAGCCCGAGTCTCACGCTCAGCAACAAGCACTCAACGTACCACTCAACTCAGCACTCAACACGACACTCAACTCAGCCCTCAACCGACCACTAAACTCTGGACTCAACTCAGCACTCAACCGACCTCTCAACCTAGGACTCAGCCCACGTCAACAGAATGGCTTGGCTCAGCCCTTGAGCAGTACAGAGATGATTTGCGTGTGCGACAGGGTTTCATCACCATTGTATACCCAATTCTGTTAATTTATTGACATTCTTCGTGGATTATACCAACTTAGTTTATAGTAATCTTGATCTTTGCACTTAAGCACCCAACAGTTCAATAATTTATCTATTTTTGAGTCAAAACATAAAGCAAGCAGCCTGTTCTGCGTGGTTGCATACTCCGTCATTTATTTCCGTCTTTTGTACTTATTTAATGAGAAAATTTCCTGGCGATGAGCGGTAAAAAAGAACAGAACTTCCGTTGGACGCAGAAAGGCAAGAGCGTCGTTGAGAAGGTGGATCTCGGTAATTATAATTTGCGCTCTCATGAGTAAAATTTCTGCAGGGAATTGTGTTGTCTTCCGATATGTGAGAGAAGCATGCAGTCCGCGCCCTCTCAATGAGAGAAATAAAGAACGTTCTATTGTCGTCAAGTGTTCAATGCCATATGTCGCTTCAATGTCAGTACCATGAAGTGAAGGATAATAAAGTTCTCCCCCGTCCTGTGTCCTCATATAAATGTTGAAAAATGGCACGTGCTTCTGCAGTTATTCCAAGAACCAAAAAGATGGAGTTAAAATTTTAAGTTGTATATTTTAGAATATAGTTGTTCTTCACGTCAAATTTCGACTCGCACTCAGCAATAATTTAACGTCACTTGAAGAAAGCGATCAAAGGTGGTGTTATACATAAACGTTCGTGAGCGAGATAGAAGTTAATTATTAACACGTACATGACATCTAAAACTCAAGTTCACAGAAAAAAGTTGGACGTAGTGCTGATTCGTTCGTAAATCTTCAACTCTTTAACTAATTTGAATTTTTTATGTTGCGTAACTTATGTACAGTAATTTGAGTCATTGAACAGCTTTTCGCATAGCTGTCCATCATGCAAGTTCAGGCATTCGACTCAACATTAGAGTTGATAGAATTTTACGGTTACGTATGCTTGCTGACTTGAAATTAAGGGGACAGTCTCTTCAAAATAAATGTTCGTCTTTTTCTGCGGATTTCTCCAAAATTTTCACCATACGTGTAAAATGATACATCAATTTTTTTTGGACTCGTGAGTTTTGGATGCTGCTCTAATGTTTATTATATCATTCCACCTGTAGAAACTGAACCATGAACACACCTTCAAGTGTTCATTCCCGTACTCATGACCCGGGAACTCATTAACACTACAGGTTCCTTGCTGAATTCTTAACTCATGCACTGCCTCTGACGTGTAAATATCATGTTTGCTGCATATAATAAAAGGTAAAAGAAACGCACTGAGTTAAAATATTTAAATATGCAGCTGTATAGTCGTATTTGTCTATTTATTCCTGAAACGAACAAAAAATAAGTTTGATTACTTGTTGAAGTATATTAATGATAGCGTAAAAAAACTTCTCGATGAAACCATTCTGGGTCTCACAAAAGTGCCTTTATCATGCATGCAGAATGTATGGGAATAAGAGAAAAATCAAATACTCTCGTGTAAAAATAAGCAAACTACAGAACAAAATAATATCAAAAAGGGATAAATTTGCCAGTAATGTTAATTTTCAACTTCTATTTCATTTCGATTTTGATTTAGACAAAGAAGATCCAGAGAGGACAGCTCAGGGGTCTGAAATGAGAGTTACGAGTGTGAGTGGTCTGTGCAAATTTACTGATGCTCAAGCCTTGTATCCTGCGGATGAAGGATCAGAATTAGTGTCTTCGTTGAGTTTTATTCAGCCTTTTGCGGTAAATTATATACATCATTTTCGTAATGATCGATAACCGACATAAGCACACGAATGGAGGAAAAACAAATGCATTATTATCGAAAAACTGATATTTTCAAGCTATGGAGAAGCTCGGGCCCACTGCACATAGGATCGGAGTTTTGAAATCACAAATATGTGTGATTTCTGATAATCATTACAGCCATTTTACACCAAATGTCATTAGTTTTGCGAGATGTCAAAAAATACTGGGTTCGAATGGACAATTCCCGCAGAATTTTCCCACCAGCTGAGCAATATTTTATGAGGAGTTTTCAAAAGATTTGAAGAGATACATTAATTGTTCCCAGTGTAGGAAATACCGAAATTAATTCGAAATGTTAGATGGAGAGGTGATGAAATTCTCATTGTAATTCTGAATGCGTGTAAGCAATATTCTAAATAGGGCTTGAGAGACGGTGGCCAGGCCTCTGTAGAAAGCAAACGTCAGCAAT
Organism: Platorchestia sp. MABIK; assembly: GCA_014220935.1. Taxonomy (NCBI): domain Eukaryota; kingdom Metazoa; phylum Arthropoda; class Malacostraca; order Amphipoda; family Talitridae; genus Platorchestia; species Platorchestia sp. MABIK. Next base: position 21,785 of record JACJUY010004253.1, on the reverse strand, counting down.
TGATGAGGTTTTGACGTGCCGCGGAGAGAGAAGTTGCCATACGCTAAGTTCTCAACTTTTGAAAGGAATCCATTAGCACGCGTATCGAGACTTCAAATTGAAGCATCAGACCAGGAATAAAGCAATCTCGAACTTTTGAGAAGTTTCACCAACTCTTAAGTTAAAAGTCATCGAGCAGAGCTAATGACGGAATAACTCTTTTTGAGCACGATATGTAAGTTGTAGAGAGCCTCCCAGCGGCCGTATGGATGAACTTCAGCAGATACAACTAATATCGAACGCATTGAAATTGCCTACTTTTCTTTAAATCGTCCTAATTCATTTCGAGCAATAGTGTCAAAAGCTCCGTTATTCTGAACCACAATCTGCTCTTTAAATAATTTCAAATGGCAGTAAATATTATCAGCCACCTACGGTAATAGAAATGATGTACTCGTCTGCTCGCTGACTAAGTGAACAAATAAATAATTTCACTTATTGGCATCATCTCATTAAGTATCTGCATTAAAGTGATCGCTCTTCATAAAAGGTTTTCTCCCCAAGAACATTGCCCATGGGAAAGTGAAAACCCAGCTAACCACAGCTGCATTTTGAAAAATCCAAAAAAGAAGTACACGACAAACAAATTATTTGTTAGTTATTTTTTGAGTTAGAACCAGATATAAATTTTATACCAAATTTGATTTAAATTTGATATGAAATTTCGGTTGCCTTCATTTACTTACACATTTTTGTGAACGCACGAGAAGTTGTCTGGAGGCGTTCAAATGCACAGCAGAAGCTCTTGAAGGGAGGGCCTGTGAAGCTTCCAAGTTCCCTCAAGTTCTGAGGAAATTGGCAATTGGGCGAGCTTGAGGGCAATTCCATTTGGATCTTTCTCTCTTTGATAACTCGATAACATTTGCCCGATTACATTCGAACTTGCGCGCTTCGCGAACCCACGTCGCTGTCTGGCCAGCTCTGGCTGATGTTGCAGGAACTTTGTTGCAAGTAAAGCTCTCATTTAGTTGTCGCAAGCCATCAAATTGAATGCTGCCACTGATTCACGAGACATTCATCAATATAAACGAAATTTAATTGTTGAATCAATTGACCACAATCGGTAAATTTGTGAACTCCATTTGTGACGGACTAGGGTGGATAATATTATCTCATTGTTGTTCATCACAGGAAAATAATTGTAGCTGACAGTTGCTACCGCAAAAATGTCTACTCGCATTTATGCTATATCAGCACATTTATGAGGATAAAATTCAATTAATTTCAGTCCATGCTAACATGACGTTAGTGCCAATACAAATACTCGTATTCATGTGTGCCGTGAATGCAGGTTTGACTTGTTCGAAAACGAAGCTTTTAAACGCCTATATTTATATGGAAATATCTTCCAACACTTACGAGTGTATCCTATTTACCTATTGACGCTAAATTGAAAGCGTGAAGCTCATCATCACGGTAGAGGAAACAAGGTAGGGTCATTTCTATGGGAGAAAATACACCTCTTCTTGTTTGGCTAGCCAATAGAATGGCTTTATTTCAAACAAACCTTATGACGTCACCAAAACACAATGTCGTGAAGTCAATGGTGGAGCCAGGTTTGGGGGTAGCTGTGCTACCAGATGCAAGATAAGAGCTGCTATTGGTTCGTTGCCGTGACGTCAGGAAACCCACACAGCCGACGAAAAAAAGACTGGTTTGAACCTACTTTGTTTCCTCTACCGTGCTCGACATCCACTGGACTGCACACCACGGTAGAGGAAACAAGGTAGAGTTATTTCTATGGGGGAAAATACACTTCCTCTCATTCGGCTAGCCAATAGAACGGCTTTATTTCAAACGAACTTTATGACGTCACCATTGCGACATGTATAGCCAATAGTGCTGCCAGATTTGAGGCTAGCAGTGTTGACTAATCTGAAGGCTAAAAGGAACTTAAAGACACTAAAAATTTTTAAAACAACGTACAGAGTCTCACAAACAAAAGCTTTCGTCTTTCTCTCAGATCCAGCGAACAGCATTGTAACGCGTCTAAACTGAGCGCTTGCTTTCAACACAAGCATATATCAATTCCTCTCAAAATTTTTTTGACAAAGAAGTACAAGTGCGATGTCACAAAGAGATACCATGATTCATAACTCGATACCACCGATAATAATTCTTGGTGGCGAATGCACCGACGGCTTACGTTCGCTCGCTGTGACATAAATCATTCTGTAACGTAAAGTTTGAACGGCCTCGCCATGCACTCTTTTGCGAGATCCCACATATTGGATGCGGTCAAAATATACTTGTTTGTTTCACTCTATCGAAACCATTCCAAACAAAACTTGGGAATTTAGAAGAACACTTTGTCCGTTTACGCGACGTGTGAAAAAACCTTCAAAATCCTATAGAGAGGGAACTGCGCCAGCGAGGTGCTGACTTCAATGTGTGATGGCAAAATTATTGCAGCATTTTTATTAAAATTCATTCAATTTTTATCCAATTACCCAATAACTTCAATGATGTTGGAATATAAAATTGAATTTAGAAAAAAGAAATTCGTAATAAAAGCATCTTTTTCCAGATGGGATTTTTTTGCGAAATCCCACGCATTCGGTGCTGTCAAAATATACTTGTTTGTTTCACTTTATCGAAGCCATTCCCAACAAAAACTTGGGAATTTAGAAGAACACTTTGTCCGTTTACGCGACGTGTGAACAATCCTTCAAAATCCTGAGAGGAAACTGCGCCAGCAACAAAAGAGTCAAAAGCTCTTTTGCGTACGAGCTCGATATGGCGGCGCAGCTCCAGTGCTTCTCAGAGAAAGCTTTTATTTTCTTTTGTTTTGCCTGCAAGTGTTAGGGTAAGAATGGCTTGAGAGATCTCACAGGAAAAATGTTCTGCGAAACTGCCGAGTGAATTTTTTACAACTTTTCTGGTCTAAATAATTTTTTCCCGGATTATATTATGAGTGGAAATCAATTTCTCGTGAGTTTCCTCAGAAATATTGTTTATTCTGTACGGACACTACTGAAACACTGATGAAGTTGTATGAGATTCGTGTCTGCTAGGCGCGTCTGCAGGTTAAACTTTGCAGCAACGTCCGATCTTTTGGTTTCTTTCTGAGTAAAAGAAGAATAGTTGAACTGGATTTTTAATGGCCTGCTCAAACAACAATTTAATGAATTATACTTCTGCACTGAAGAAAAAATAAACGTACCATAAAACAATTTAAAAATTCGAGTCAAATACACAAGCGTATGATGTCTTTCCATGTCATTAAATAGTTTATTTAAGAGTTTTTTTCTATCGAATTGAAGATGGAGCTCTGCATTGTGCGGGGATGGTATGAGAAATAAATGTTCTCGAAGAAACTCGTTGAACAAACCACAAAAACAAGTTCGAATAGCAAATCCCATTGAGTTGGCTACTAATGTACAAAAAGGTTTTTAAGCTCACGGCGAAACGCTCTCCATTTTCCTCACATCTATTATTCCTTGCATTCCGGTACCTGGAAAAAATCTTCAAACTTTTACTTTTCGAAAAATCATTTAGGATTGAACTTGACTCGAATTTCAACCTCATTTTAGCAAATATCTTTGATCTCAGTGCTAAAAGAGGGATCTGTTCTACGTATTCTGACGTCGGCAGCGTTAAAAATTGGAGCCCTATTTCCCGAATCTAGGTCGAAAATAATCAAACCATATTTTGTTCGAAATCAGTCGAGTTTTTATGCGATCGTCTGCGCAGATGTTGTCTTCTTGTCACAGGCGAGATTTTTGCTCGTTTGTGCTCTTTTACCGTCATCCGATGTGGCGAGCGGCGGTTGGTGATGTTAGTGACATTCCATGACAGCGTGAAGTGGTGTTAGTTTGTCAATTACCTAACAGCATGATGTGGTGTTAGTTTGTTAGCTACCTAACAGCATGGCCTGATGATAAACTCAATAAAACAAAAGTTGTTTTACATTATCACTCGTACTCACACATGTAAGAAAATATTCAGAAAATTTCTTCTAGACAAAAAATAAAATTCATCACCATTCCGTAATTATGGCACCAAAAACTCACTTTAGCTTTCAGTCGTTACTATGACATAACATTCACGACAGGAAATTCAAGCGGGAAGGCAAAGAAGATGAAATTTTCCTCTTTCATTAATAGCATCCAAACTCTGAAGAAATATTCCAAACTTCTGAATTTGGGAATTTTTTATCTAAGAAGTTTTACATTTCATTTACACAGTATCTCCATAATTTCTAAGCTTACCTAAATGGAAATACTAAACTTCTACAATGAGCTACTTCTAAATACCAGAATGGTAATTACAATTTCGTTCATGAATGACTTGCGGTTTTCAAGGCTGAACCCACGAGGCCCAAATTCTTCAACTTTGACTCTTGGTCCTCAAATTCTCATTTTGGAGCACATTCTAAATGAAATTCTTCAGGCCGCAGTCGAGCACTGCCACAGAGAGCCCTCGGTCAACATGACCCAGCTCTCACCGCTTTAATATGGCGCTGTCGAGTGCGCCTCTCCGTACTTTGAATGGTCAACTGGCTGCCTCACGTACCTCTTAAAGCTGTTAATTTTCTCAATTTGGCATTCTAAGCTGGCAAATCTGAGGCTCATTTTGTGCTCATTGGTGTCTGTGATGGGTGGGAATCGCTAGTTGCGGAGCCGTCGACTGCCTCGGCCAAGCCAAAGACTTACCAGTCAGGATGTGGTCCTTGTACTTCATAAGGGTCGTTTAAAATTTGTAAATGTGATAACTTCAGTAGCGCAGCCAGGGGAGGGGGGCGGTGCACGGGGGCCATCGCTCCCCCCACCCTCCCGAAATGCCCGCCCTCCCGAAATGTGGAGCTGCGGGCCAGTTTCAATCGCTGTTTTAAGTAAAAGAATAAAAATATTGTTGATAATGAATGTCTAGCCCCCCAAAATTATTTGTTGGGGATCCTGACCCCCCCGAAATTTTCGGCCGGCTGCGCCACTGGATGACTTACTTCATTAACTTCAAATATTGCAGTAACATGTACAGTTGTTTTTGGTTGCTGGAATTAGTTGATCATTAGTATTAGTTGATCACATCATAACAATAGCATTCTATTCGGGAAAGAGATTATTTAGATATGACACATGAAATATGTATCGAGTCTGCCTTCTCAGATGATTAGGTATCTTAGCTTTAATGTAAAAATGTGATAAAATTGTGAGAGAAAGATTATTATATTCGTCAATGCACCAATGCACCATCACGCTGTCATGTGATGAAACCAACACCAACCACTTCACGCTGTTATGTGATGAAATCAACACCAACCACTTCACGCTGTTATGTGATGAAATCAACACCAACCACTTCACGCTGTTATGTGATGACACTTACACCAACCACTTCACGCTGTCATGTGATGTCACTAACATCACCAACCGCCGCTCGCCACATCGGATGGTATTAAAAGAGCACAAACGAGCAAAAATCTCGCCTGTGACAAGAAGACAACATTTGCGCAGACGACCGCATAAAAACTCGACTGATTTCGAACAAAATATGGTTTGATTATTTTGGAGCTAGATCCGGGAAATTTGGCTCCAATTTTTACGCTGCCGACGTCAAAATACGTAGAATAAGGTCCCTCTTTTAGCACTGAGATCAAAGAGATTTGTTGAAACGGGGTTGAAATTCGAGTCAAGTTTTAATGCAAACACAATGTAAGAAGAAGTGGGCGGAAATATCGTAAACTGCGGAAGTTTTGTAAGTGGAATTGCATGATTATGATCCCCTAGAAAACGGTAAATGTCCGATGTGTATATTGAAGCTGCCGAAAAGCACAGATGAAATAATTCCTGAAATTTTACAACGTCGGGAAAAAATATGTATACAAAGAAGTCCAACAAAGTTATCGGGAGGCGTCCTGATCTTAAGTAAAAAGGAGAGAACTAAAAATACCGTATAAAACAATTACTCTAATTAAAAATTGCAAGTAAAACAATAAAATTGAACGTTTCGAGCATTCGATCATCTTCATCAAATAAATTTACCTGGAAAAACATGATATGAATTAGGAAGATGATGAATTGGAAACAAAACTAACCTTAAAAACTAACCTTCTCACTAGATCTAAATTCGCCTCCGATTTAAGGATTTTAAAGTCTCTATTCATTTTAAGAAATAGGCCGATTTTAAACAACCAACTTAGTTCTTTTCCGTTGTCAATAGTTAACAGGTAGTTTTTAAAGTTAGCTTTTTTCCATTTCATCGTCTTTCTTATTCATTTCATGTTTTTTTTTCTAAATTTGTTGAAGATGAGTGAATGCTCGAAACGTTAAATTTTATTGTTTTACTTGCAATTCTTTAATTTGAGTAAATGTTTTATAGAGTATTTTTAGTTCTCTTCTTTTTACCAAAGAAGTTCAATTCAAATTTCCATTTACCATAGCAATGTCTTACCGATGCATTTACTATCGAAGTTTGGTAAAAATGACATACCACACTACCAACGCATCGTAAAGATAACCCATGCCTCCTGTAGCTTCTTCTCTAGCTCTTTCAAGCACGGCTTGCCAGATATGGCACATACCAAATTCCGGAAAGCAAACCAATTACGTAATCACTGCGCTTGTGAGCTGTCGTTTCTTTACAACGCAACCATTACTTTCGGGCTGATATTTTACTTTGCTAATGGAATTACATTACTCTACACTCCACGCTACATTCTAGTGCACTTTTGCTCGTAAAAGTTTTTCATTCCCATTTTGAATTGTTTCAGTAAAGAACAAGTGGTATTGATAATTTACTTCTGTCTAGAATGGTGGAGTTTGGCGGAGCCTGGAAGATGCCTCCGTACTTTGGCGCTGTGGTCTGAACCCTCGTTTGTGCAAACAAAGCCATGGCGGGGCCTGGAAGATGCCTCCGTACTTTGTCTGAACCCTCGTTTGTGCAAACAAAGCCATGCGTCTTTGTTAGGCTGTTCCTAGCAGCAGCTCTTCAGCAACCCGATGTTCTTCAGCTATTTTTCCTAGACTCTGCGTTGCAGGCCGTCAAAGAACATTCAACTCTTTTCTTTTTTGTTCAGTCGTAAGTAAAGAGAAGAAAAGAGTAATGTTTTCCCGAAGTAATTAGTTATCAAAAACAGGTGCACTTGCAAGGATTTCGTGGGTATCGAGAATATTGGAGTTAATTTGAGCCAAGAAAGTCCTCACGATAAAATGTGTATTTTCTTAATTTTAATCTCAACTGAAAAGTTGGGAAATTAATCATAATTAACCCTCAACAAAAAATGATCGGGATCTCGCTGACACATCTCGCTTCATTAATTAAAGAAGCCACGAATCTATGTAAAGAGTGAACAAGTTTATTTATTACCTCACATTGAATGCAACAGATTGACTTCAGTTCGCTTGACTTCCTCTTAAGATAAGCTGGAATCATACGTTCAAATGGTAGTGCCCGTCTGTTGTAATCCACCCTCATTTTGTGCGGGAATGCATGAGCCAGGAAGTCATGGGTTACTGTTGTAAAAGTAATTGAGACAGGTGAGGAAACACCATAATCCCTTCTTTTTATTTTAGATATTTGCTCCACGGCGTTTGGTGAAGAGAGTAATTAAAATGTTGGTCAATGTTTACAAGTTTCATCAACATGTGCATAGCCAATCGCGCGTCAACCTATGGGTCTAATTAGCTCATGTCTTGCTGAAATCAAATTTTTTCGCTACTACCAAAGCGCGAACAACAGAAATTTATTTTTCGAACCAGAATTTCTCCTTTGGGTCAGGCCTACAACGATGATTCTAAACTCCTGTTTTGGGTTTCGTTGATTTAAATGCACAGAAGCCAAACTCAATGAATTTCAAATGTTCACGACTGCAATAAAGAAAGATCAATCATAACAGCAGGGCCATTTAAAAGCTTCATCATGGCTTAATTGTAGCTCAAACAATTTTACATATAACGGGTTGTGGACACAGTTGTTTGCGAAAGCATTTCCCTCACAAAACTCGGCGGTGCAGCTTGAGAAAAGCGCGTCCTAAAACATTGACGCAATTTCTCCCGTCTTGGTGTGCAGCGGTGCTGGAGTTCCTCCTTTTATCACTTTCATTTCTGCGGAGAGCGGTGTTGACCTTCGGTTTCCATTTCCCCCGCTTGGCAAACTCACGCCTCACTTCCTCCTCTGGCTCCTGAGCCCCCGAAGAGAAGTGTGCCGCGTCCTCCCCTATCTTCCTCAGCCACTCACTCTAGCATGGCTCTGCAGGCTTAAATCCTCGTCTTCTGAATTTGCCTCTTCTCGGGCCGCCATTGTTTTTTCCAACGGTCAATGCGTGTGTTCTCTTCAAAAATTAAGGTTGAATACACAGATTAGTGATGAAGTTGAAGAAAAATATTGAGTCTAATCTTCTTGTAGCGAAAATAGGCATGCATGATGCTGCATGATGAACTAACGAGAGCTATTGTCTGCGAAAAGCAGAGCATGGCATATATCTCTGCCTGGCCTCGATGTGTCCACCACAGATGCAATTGAATGAAGTTAGCCTTGCTTTGCTTTAGACAAAATTTCGCCTTAATTGGCACAGTTTTAAAACTGTCGAGTCCACTTCTTGAGAATTGATATTGTCGCTCAGATTTTGGTTGGTTGAGTGTGAGCGTCAGAGACACACACAGCAGCCTGAGTTTTGGCGACATCAAGCGGCTTTGGGAGACGGTCTGCACTGCAAGGAGTGCATTGTTCAATGGTCGAGCTAGCCATGTAATCCAGGGATTTTTTGTGACACAAGACAGGGTTGCGCCTTACTTGGGTTTCAACTAACACCTGACTCACAGAGCGGTTCTGAAGCGCGACTATGAGTGTTAGAATTGTTTGTTGTCTATTCTCACGTTGAATTTATTTTCGTCAGTTGTCCGTGTTATTGCGTACGAACGCTTTCATGTGTGAAGAGAGCAAACCTTCTGCGGAACATCCTAACTTTAACTTGATACACACACTTAGAGATAAATTATCACGAGCATACAAGCTGTCACGAGTACACGAGTCGCTGTGGTACAGTGGTTCTGGCAATACGTAAGACTTTTCACGTAATGAAATTTCGAGCAGACGTTCGACCCACAATTCGATGGTGCTCATCTGTTGTAATCCACCCTCATTTTGTGCGGAAATGCATGAGCCTGTAAGTCATGAGTTACTGTTAGAGTAATTGATGCAGGTGAGGAAACACCATAATTCTTTCTTTTCATTATAGATATTTACTCCACGTCATTAATTCTGCTAGGAGATTGCTCATGAATTACCAACAATGTTTGCTTCTTTGGCGAGTTTTGTACAGTTCCTGTACTTCTATTTTACGTACCACGTGCTTCCAAGTGCGGTGTACGCCCCTCGTGAAATATTTATACCAAATATGAATGAGAAGCAATTACGACACGTCATTTGAGCTCTACTTAAATTTGACTGCTGCAGCACAAGTTTAAAGCTAGACTCCAACTCCCAGGACGTGCGAACCAATGCAGCTTATGAAAACTTCGCTTACAAATGCGTGTGCGAAGCTTACAAATTAATACTTTAAGTTTAATTCATTTCTCCTACAATTTAGATCACGTACAGTTCGCTTGACTTCACTTTTCGCCACGATGGAATCATGCGTTCAGCAAGGAATATCTTCTACATCTTCTTAGAAATTCAGGAAATTATTTTAGGACCAACCATTAGCAAAAGCCATTGAGTGTAGAAAAACATCCCAATGGCGTTTTAACTACGATTCCTTTGGGAGGCCTTAAACCTTTTCCTTTTTGACTACACAGCCTCTGACTTCCATGAACCCTTTCCTTCCCTGGCTACGCAGCCCTTTCTCCCCTCTTCCCGATTCCGTCCCTCATTTCCTGACCTCGGTGAGCCCCACACCCTCCGTTCATTTTTTCTCCGCTCGTCTGCTCCCTAATTCATGAACATGAACAGAGATTTTCAAGTCCTTGTTTCTCATCGAAAGCTTTTCTTCCTGCGATCTTGGCAGCACGTGGGCCTGGATACTGACGTGCGCCAGCCACACTACCGAAGGTGACAATGCAGTATAGGCACATATATTTTCTATATTACTATCCCCGCACACACTCATGTAGGCACGTATATTTTTATATGACTATGCTGGATTACGGTTAACATTCACAATTTGTATGCGTTGTATTTTCTTTGACACCTGGTACTCAGTGTGTGTAGCGTTTGAACATTCATGAGGTAGAGTTACCACGTCATTTCATGATCAATCCCGAATATGAGCTAGAAAAGCTTGTGGGTAGACCACATACATGGAAAACGAGAAATAGTGAAAAAGGTTCATAAAATCCTTACGATAGTGAACATCTAAATGGATTCAATATACTTATTAACTGTCTAATGTATAAACACGCAAAACTTCTTGGGTTTTAAAGTGAAAAATTCAAAGGTTTTAACTTTCTCATGCATTTATTCGAGGTAGCACATTTATCAGCTACGGAACAGATTAGATTAGATCATTTGTTAGGAAAACCTCCCTATCCGCCACAAAGGTTATTTAAAGGGAGGAAGAAGGAAGGCACCATTTAGTATGGAGTTAAGGGAATTCGGCGGCGAAAAACATACATGCAGGCGGCGAAAAAGTTAGACTGGGATGAGGCGCTTGTCATTTGACTTAATTGGACGTCTTTTGTGATCCTGATCTCTCTAGTTGGAGAATCCACGACTATGTTTTACAAATCATATTCTAAAAATTATTTTATTAAAAAAATTTCTTCTGTGAGCTGAGTAAAAATTTCTACAAGCTTCAGCAGTAGAATTATGCTTTCTACTCATAAAATATTAGGTGTTATATATACCCCTAAGAGACTTCCATATATAAGTAAATCTAAACGAAAAAACTATTTCTTATCATCAAACAATCCTAAGTACAGTTAAATTTTCGAAACAATTTAAATGTAATTGTAAATTCTCTACTGCGTGGTGTATAAAAATGCGCAGACTTCTATTTTTTCAAATAACTGAACCGTTTTTAATTAAACTCTCCTTAGAATTGCTAATGCTGGTGTAGCGAAGTAAATTAAACTATTGTCGATTCTGCTCTAAGCTCTTCTTTCTTTCACAAGCATGCAAAATTTCATCCACTGATGCGCAAAAATTTTCTCCAAGTTCGCGAGGCTCATCAATACTCGGCCCAGCGTTCCAGAACTGGAAAATCCATAAATTTTCTATGTGCTCCCAACGCTGAACATAATGTATGTAGTACCAGAGTGTCTTCGGGGGCTTACGCGGCTTTGTCCTGTCAACTGCGACTTTTATAAAGACGTCCTCGGGAAAATAATTGCCTCCTGCCATTGAAAGACGAAGAGGCGAGCCTGGCAGGGTCCTGAAGTAAAGTATTGTAAACATCGCGTTCTAACTTCCAATGGCACTTCTTCAAAGAAGAACCATAGCAGTTTTTCATAACGAACAGACGAACTGACACCTGAGGAAAAAATTCTGAACGAGTTGTGTTTGTATGTGTTCCCCAGGACACCTTACTAGTTGTGTTTTTCTTTCAAACTTTCACAAGAATATCCCACATTGAGCTGAAAATTTTAAATTTACAAATCAATATCTCTAACTTCAGAGCAAGTCCTTATTATCAAGGTATTTCAACTGTCGTTTTCTGTACTTTCAAAGTTTATTTACCCGAGCGCTTCATTTGCATTGGAATTATTTCTTTCTAGAACTCAATTACGTTGCATTATTGTGCAACGCAACAGGACATCTGTTCTTTGGAGGCTCATACTCGTGTGTAAACGCCAAAGTCGGACATCAAATAGTATTTTTGCGTCGAGTGTTAAATTGAGCTGCTTTCTCTCATTCTTTCAATTAGCTGATAGCAAGCCTTCATCTCTCAGGTTTGAAAATAACTCCATCGTATTTACAGTGTGTGTGGAAAATGTTAAAGACCCAATTTACGTTGCTGCCCTTATTCCTGTAAATTGCTGTTGATGAATTAATTATTTCTGCATAGAAGCACGGTTCTTCTGCCGTTCCTCCCGACCGCCTTATCTCATATCAAACGTTATCAAAGGTTTCCTTTCATCTTATAGCACCCCTTCACTGGCGTTTCTCTAGCTCCCTAGAAAATTGATCAAACAGCACAGGCAACATCGGAGGTCATCCGCTAAAGGCTCAGTTCTGGCTCGCTTTCGAATCTTGCCATCACGGTGTCCCGAATTTGCATGGCGCGCAGTCGTGGAACTCAACTGCTGAAGCAAGCTTGCCTACCAATGCGAACAGACGGACGTAGCTATCAGCTTCTGATTGAACGGGTCTGCAGTATTACTTGCCCTCATGAGTGATGGTGGCTGGGCAAGCTGCAGTTGCTGCTGGTCGCACCGAGAGTTGCTACACTTGGAGCTCTGACTGAATGTTTGGTATTGTCATCTCAAACTGGAGAGCAGCATTGTGTTATGTCTGCAGATGTTCTTCAGAGTGCTTCCCCGCAGGTATTGTTCTGCCTCGGGAGCTTACAAGACCGGGCTCGACGCTGTCTCTTGGATGATGATGGGAAGTATTGGAGTGGTGCTCGGTAATGTTGGGAAGTGTTCAGTGCAATCAGCACCTGAATAAAATGGTAGCCTCTTAAAAAATCACTTTGTTTAAATACAACAGTAACACGTAAAGTCTAAGCTCAAACGTATCTTTCATTCACATACACGTCGACGACAGCGATGAAAATTAAAAGCATCTCTTCGATGCACAAACCAAAAAGCAAGTTAAATTCTGCCATCACGGCATCACTTATTCCCAATGTTTGAAAAAATGCTCAAAGAAATTGATCGATAGTCTTCGACTATTACGTTAGATATAGAGTACCAGCAGCGCATGGTAAAACATTTTAATAATTAAAAAGATTTGAACAATAACATTTAGTGCGTCGCAGGTAAAAAACAACGAAGAAGAAACTTTCATTTGAAAAAAAACACAGAACAAATAGCGGCGGCTTAATGAATAAATTGAATGTGAAAAGAGAGGAAAGAGCACCAAAGTTCAAAAGAAAACTCGAAAAGTAGATTAACTTTTGGGAAACTTTATTACCCTGGTTAACAGGTTTGAGTCCAGGTCATTACTCAAAATGAATTTCCTCTTATATATGTACATATGTAAATATGTATGTACATGTGCAGAGGCCTCGAAAGATTTTCAGTTCTTAAGGAATCTTCCCTCTAACTATCATTTTAAAGTTTTTGATATTTACTAATGGACCACTTGTCAGCGTGACCCCATAGAGAGGTTCAGGACTTCATTATTCTTCATTGGTCTCCTCGACTGAATAGAGGGACTTCGTGAAAGATTATAGTCTTTCAGTCAGCCCAAGGTCGCATAGCGTCAGTACTTTATAAAAACTGGAAAAGAGAATATTAGCTTCTGAGAATGTTAGCTACTGAGAATATTAGCTACCGAGAACATAAGCTATTGAGAATATTGGCTAATGAAAATATTGGCTACTTAGAACATTAGCTACTGAGAATATAAGCTACTGAAAATATTAGCTACTGAGAACATTAGCTACTGAGAATATTAGCTATTGAGAACATTAGCTACTGAGAACATTAGCTACTGAAAATATTAGCTACTGAGAATATTAGCTACTGAAAATGTTAGCTACTGAGAATGTTAGCTACTGAAAATATTAGCTACTGAGAATATTAGCTACTGAGAATATTAGCTACTGAGAATATTAGCTCCTGAGAATATTAGCTACTGAGAATATTAGCTACTGAGAATATTAGCTACTGAGAATATTAGCTACTGAGAATTTTAGCTACTGAGAATATTAGCTAGTCTGACTCTACCCAAATTTGAGATCCTGCGTTAACTGAGCGTTGGCTTCCATCGCGACCCTCAGCCACTCGGGAGCCTAAAGCGAACAATGATATCCCTACATACTCTGATGCACATTACACACAGCTATCACGCATAAATACATATATCTCGCACGGAGAAATGTAACGCTTGGGAGACATCATCCATAGATCAAATAAAAAAGCTACACTGAGAATATTAGCTAGTCTAACTCAAAATTTTTACCCCGCGAAAAGCATCGCGGAATTCATTTTCGTCGGATTGGATTAGATTAGAATGTTTTTTGAGAAATTTAAAATTTAACTCAGAAGTGCTGAATCTCGTTACGTTGATAACGAATTTTGGTGTTCATTTGTACGAAATAAATGCATTTTAAAATAATTAAACTTTCAAGCAATTGGGTAGAGAGAGAAAGAGAGAGAAAAGGGCAATGCAATGCTATACCAGAAAGGATAGGTAAATAATTATATAATGAGACTGTTTGCTCTATCCATTTTGTGACAGATCAACAAACAGGATTGCCAATGGCACTGCATGTCAGTCTCAGCATGCACAGCAGCCCCCCGAAGTGTTGCGTACTCTAAGCGAGATTTCGTAAGTCTCATACTTGGGCGTCATCCTGTGTCTCACTACTGAAGAAATATTCAAGTATTTGCCCATGCCCTTTTATGACATGTATTGCGAAAAAATTATGCGCGTGTGTTCAGAAGTCTCTCTGTCTAGTTTTAAAGCTCTGATAAGCTCATAAGTGCATCAAGGCATCAATGTAAGGCAACGTTAAGATATCAATGACGGATAAATTCTTCATGATTCTAAATTACAAAACAAACAACATTTAGTGATGAGTTCAGTTGTGTTTGCAGCCCTCTTTTCCCTTCACATTCCCTCCTTGTCATCCATGCTCACTGTTACAATTTCTTCACCTTCAAGCACACATAGAATCACCAGACTTTTTTTCATGCATATCTGAAACAATTTCTTAAAAGTGTCATGCAAAAATCATAAGTCCAAGGCTAGCTTTTTTAGATTATCGTAGGAAAGACGTAATTTTGAATAACCTTTCTTGTTTTTGTCCATTCAATGCCAATCTCGTGCATATTTAGGTGTGAATAACATGAGCAGTGAAAAGAATATTTGTGGAAATTATAACCCTGTCTTTCTATTGTCACCATGACCACCATGGCTACTTGGAACATTAGCTACTGAGAATATTAGCTACTGAAAATATTAGCTACTGAGAACATTAGCTACTGAGAATATTAGCTATTGAGAACATTAGAACATTAGAACATTTCAGTGCAGTTAGCAGACAAGTTCGTGTGAATCTTGCAGTGATTCACACGAACAAAAATCTTTTCACGCATGGAGATTTTAAGAATGGGCTCTACAATTTCTTGAAACTTGTCATCACTGGACCACTGTTGAGCCCATTCATAAATCCTCCATGCGTGTAGAAGATATAATCAACAATTTTTTTTAAAGTCTTTTCAACAGAGCAATTCAGCGATAAACCCTGACCTGCCTTTACCAGGGTTCTGGTAGAAGAACATCAGCGTTGTTTACAACCGGACGCGATAAAGCGACCTGGCTGGACCAACACTGCCTTGTTTCTCTCATCACCAGCTGCAAGCGTCCGCAGCTCCGAATTCCGGCATTCGTACGGACTATGTAGGAAATAAAGAATGAAAAGAAAAATCGTTTATTTCCAAAAATGTTGAACAAGTTGAAAAGTTGTAAAAAATAAACCTGCTATTTCTAAATTGTAGACTGATATCTTAATTTTGAAACAATCCTTGTTAATGTATTTTACTTCTACACCTTTTTCGATTTAGATATTGGTGTGGAATTACATTGACTGACTCCTTATAGCACCACAGGGATTGGGTTTAAAATCAGAGATACAATAGCAAAATCACGCATTTAATCTGTTCGCAGTCATTGCGGAAATATGACGTGGGTATACGGTAGAAATTTTTTTCCAGAGTTACCCGGCATTGCCCTGAAGCTCGACCAACATGGGCAGATGTTCGTATCTTGCATGACGAAAACGACTGACGAACGTACGCATGCATGCAAAAGCTTTACTGTCTTTCGGGCAGTCATCCGCTTAGCATTTCTAAGATCTTCATAAATGGCAAAATTAGTTTGTTAGTTGTAATGATAGCATTATGTGCTCAAGAGTTGGAAAAAGAAAGAAAATGTTGAATCCCATTCTAACTTTTTCGCCGCCTGCATGCATGTTGTCCGACGCCTAAGCGATTAAAGCGATTAAATTGCTTAGGCGGCGAAAAACATGCATGTAGGTGGCGTAAAAGTTAGACTGGGATGTAGTTCACGGCACACCGACTGTAGCTGCTATGAAATAAATGACATTTTCTTTTCTGAATCTTATCTGGGAAATGCATAAACACTGGCGCAATTTCTCACGCAAGGAACAAGACACGATCACAGGACGGTTGTCAGCTGACATCGAGACTGACATCGAGACTGACATCGAGACTGACATCGAGACTATCGGGACTGACATCGAGACTGACATCGAGACTGACATCGAGACTGATATAGAGACTGACATCGAGACTNTGACATAGAGACTGACATCGAGACTGACATCGAGACTGACATCGAGAGTGACATCGAGACTGACATCGAGACTGACATCGAGACTGACATCGAGAGTCATTACAACGATAGTCTAGACATTTACAATTTCCTCATTTGTTTCACAGTACACAGCATTGGATATAGATTAAGAGACATTGCATAAGCCAATCCCAAATATTTCCCTGTTACCACTCGTATGTAGTGGCGAGTTTGATCAAAATGCGTAATAATAAATTTGACACAAATAAATATGAATAACATGTGTGTGTGTTTTTCTCCTGTTAACATTGATTAACATGACTATTAGGACATGACATTGTTAACGCCTTTCACAGGGCAAAGCAGTTGCTAATTTTTTGGGCAAGATGACTTTTCAAGCAGTTAAAATTGGTGAATGAGTTTTTAATTATAATGATAAATTATGAAATGCGTCCTGTTGGATGCAAGATTTTAATCATTTCTTAATTTCAGAGAAGCAATAAATTAAATTCCGAAAAGAATCAATGAATGAATATTTCTCCATTCTTTTAATCTGTTCGCAGATTAAAACTCAAATGCTGAGAACTCAAATGTGGCTGAGAAAAATGATATTTCTAGAAAGGAAAAAGTCTCATTACCTACAAAACAGCTACTAACGGACTGAACTAGTCCCGTTACTGTTCAACACTTTGACTGCGGCA
The DNA here is from genome assembly GCA_014220935.1 of Platorchestia sp. MABIK. Lineage (NCBI taxonomy): Eukaryota > Metazoa > Arthropoda > Malacostraca > Amphipoda > Talitridae > Platorchestia > Platorchestia sp. MABIK. Next base: position 4,680 of record JACJUY010004253.1, on the reverse strand, counting down.
GGTAAAACTGTAGTTTAATATTCAACTGAAATTCAAAGTCAATTGTCGTAAATAATGATGAAAATAGCAAACATTTACTAGATCATGCATTCATTCAGATTTCATTAAGTATTTATGAAAATTGAGGTTTTGACCAGTAATCGATCAATATAATTATGAAAATTTCCTTCGCGTACCACCGGTGGCTCACGTCGCAATCAAAGTGCTAATGGAAAATACATCCAGTGCTTCTTACACATGATTGACTGTCTCATACGTATAAAAACTATCAACAAATGAAAAGCTTCAATTTCTCTCCGTTGGTTGACTCTTTAAAATCAATTTAAGAATAAGCGAAGCGTTGAGCTGATGCATAGATTTGTTTAATCCTCATTTGAAAAAGAAGTTAAAAATTAAAATCAGTCGATCTAGTTTCATCACCTGAAAAAGGCGTCTAGACATTCTTAACTTCATTCCTCCAAAAATGATTCCTCTTTCTTTCTCAACAACACAACCAAACACCTGCCAGTGAAACGGCAAGAATCAAGCTGAAGATGTATCGATGAGAAAGCGACGTCTGTGATAAGAAATCAAATTCTATGAATAAAAATAGTTTGACTATTCTAGAATAGTACTATCCTCGATAGTACTGTTCTAACATAATTTTTCATTTGTTAAAAAAATCTTGTTCTCTTTGAAGGAATATTTCGCTTACAAAGCAACTGTGATAAAAAAGAAAAGACAAAAACAACTCCGTACAAAATTTTAAATCTTAATGACATCAGTTTACCAACATTCGTGCGCTAAAATTGGCCACTTTTATACCATTTCGACCGCCCCTTTCCCACAAACATAGCAAGGTCTCCATACAACATGTCGAGTGAGTGGTCAAATTCCAACTCGAAACGAACCAGAATTTTTGAAGGAATGCCCTAAAATCGATTGGGATTTACACGAATTCCAAGATTTTTTGCGTCTCCCAATAGCCGGGAAGGCTAAATGCCTTCCAAGCTATCCTTTCTCGGCGCAATTGTTTTTCCCTCGAGAAGCTGTCGAGCTCCCGACCGACTTGTGGCAATAGCTCGCCGTAGAGCAACAGGTTTCTCTTCGAAACTCGAGCTGCTTAGACACAAATGCTCGCTGAATTTGCAGAGCCGCAGGTGTTTCACTTATGCTTTGAAATCCGTTTTGGAACGTCCATGTCTTATAAGTTTAGGCCCACCTTCCGAAGTACTCAGGGTTTGATATTCATTATTGCAAATTCATCAGCAAAGGAAAAGTTTAGGTGTCATTGCCAATGCTGTTTCAGATGATTATGGCGAGTTCTAATTTAGAAGATTTACTGATCAACTCCTCCAACACTTCTAATACCTTAAAAATTCAAACATTTTGGAAGATCCTTGATTCATTAAAAACTTACTGAGGACGATAATAGCAATAAGAAGCTCAAGCATGGCTCAACCGAGGAAAAATAGACATGCAATCTGCATGTGAAACAAGAAGGTAAAATTGCTGTCGATTTTTTTGAGCGTGAAACAAAAGGAAAACGCAAATTCTGAAGCGTGTACGGTTCTCTGGTAAAAATAACGAGACACCAACACATGGCTAACTGACACAAGGCTAACTGACAAGGCTTACTGACATACGGCTGACTGACATGTGACTAGCAAACACAAGAGGCTGAGGCTAAGTGACATGAGGTTTATTGACACACGGCTGACGGACATGTGGCTCACATGTGGCTAATTGACACACGGTTAAATCA
>JACJUY010004252.1:57929-74101 GCA_014220935.1 Platorchestia sp. MABIK | reverse complement strand
ACACATGACCCGCATGGTATGATCATGTGTAATTTTAGTATGAGATGAGGTCCCGTGTACACATGACCCGCATGGTATGATCATGTGTAATTTTAGTATGAGATGAGGTCCCGTGTACACATGACACGCATGGTATGATCATGTAATGTAGTTCATTATGCAATTTGCTTTGAGATGAACTTTTATACGAAATAAACGATGAAAACTTATTGGCAATTACGTTTATAATTGAAAGCACACCGATAAAAAATTTTACTGACTTTTTATTACATATTGCTGAAAAATATCTCAGAATTATGGGCAAAAATTTTAACAACGAATTTTTAACTCTGGCAAGAAAGTCATAACCTGGAAAATACAAAAATATAAAATATGAATATTTACATTGACTGACATTAAAATGATCGGCCGAACTAACCTTTAGTCAGAAGTTAACAAATGCGGTCCATTCCCCTGGCTGGCTCATTTTGATTCGATTTCAATCGAGTTAACAAAGAAATTTCTTTACCTAAAATTAAAAAAATGTACAGCTACATTTTTCATATAGATATATTTACGTAAATTATTCATTTGCCTCATTTCAAATCTCGACAATAGATTGTTCAAAATCCCTATAAGTTACATGTTTTCCCTTTTTTCTAAACACTAATGTAAATTATTATTCAGTACACTCTTCGATTTGAAACCAAGCAAGAAATTTTCAGAAGTACGGTCACGCCAAATTTTTGTGCGTCCCTAGCGGTAAATTAAATTGCTCATGGGAGCTGGCCAGCACAAAATTTTCCCCGAATCCTCCTAAAACACATTGGTGCAAGTCACTACGGGGATTGATATTTACTTAGCATTTTGAGGGCCACTAACAAGTGGTCATATACACCTCAGTGAATTGAGGTCCGCAATTTTGCTGCAACAGCGCGATCTCGCATATCAGGCAAGAAACTTTCCTGCGGTTTGCACTGCGCGTTGCGAGCTTACGCTAACGGTAATGCCAGCGGCACCTTGACGATTGGAGTGTGGTTGAAACAGAGGAAGACAGTCATCGTAAACACTGTCACCAGGAAGCCTAGGCCCGCCAGTCCTAGTCCGGCGATGACCTGGTCGTCATCCCAACTGGGGTGGTCGGGGGTGATGCGATCGCATCCTGCATGAGGGAGAAGCTTCAGTTTAGGTGCCCCGATTCTATGCGTCGTGACCGAACATTACCGTCGGTAACTTATTGTGTTAACTTTCGGCCTTCATCTAATAAAACTCTGATGTTAAATAAGGCGTTTATTAGTATCTGTAAACGCGTTACGTTTCTCTGTAAAAAGAGAATCACCGACGAAATATGGTGGTTCTTAATTTCCTATCACTGATGGTTGTCTCTATTGAAAAGTTTGCTCTCACCGAGACAGAACTGAGTCAAACATCATAGTGAAATTAATAACATCGGCAATAATCTTTCGATACATCAATACAAGTACATTATAAATAAGTTGTACCCGCCAATGAAGCACATTAAGCAGACCAATTTTCTTTCTATAAACAAAAACTATTAACTCAATTAAAAACTGTCTAAACCAAAACCGTGGACAATTTGATGATGTTTTAACTTTTCTATCAAAGAAATGAAATTGAATGAAATACAAAAAAAGAACAAAAAATTGAAAAAAGTGAAAAATAAGTTAATACATTAAGAGCATTGCACCCTATTCAATTTTAAATATTTCTTAGTATAAAACCATAAAATTGCTAGAGAAATCATGAGGAGTAACCAATAACGATGAGAGTTTTTCAATAAATAATTAAAAAACAAAAACAAAATCGATTCTCTAACACACCTTTGTAACCCTAACCTTTACGATTTTTTCTTACAAAACAAAAAAATACCTTTGAATTTGGTTTCAGATAACTTGAATTGCGTAGTACTGAACTGAGAAGCCCAGAAAACCACAAATTTCAATCAAACCTGACTGATTTCAAGTAAACGCGATATTTGATGCAGAAATATTCAGTGTCTGGCTAGATGCGTAAATGTCTTCGAAACTAACGAACCAAAAACCAACCTTCAGCATGAGTGCGTTTGTTCCAAACATTATGCATATATTCTTAGCATGCATGCAAAGTTTCGTTTAATTCGGAAGCATCAAGTGAAAATACAAAAAATATGCAAGGGTTTGAAGCTCTCGATTTATAAATTAAATAGCTCTCAAATAATGAGGGTAGATTGTTTGGTAAAACTTAAAGAAAATACTTGTCACAATACTTGGAGAGGGCGAAAGTTTGATTGAAAACCTAGCTTCCATCCACAGAGACATGTAAACTTAGCGGTACTGAGGTAGTAAAAAATTGGTTGGAAATTTTGTGTTTCACATGTAGAACATATGAAACATAATGAAATTGACTGCTCGGAAATTTAATCAAACATACAAAAAATTGTCAGTAGTAGTAGCGCAAACATTAGTAAGATACATGGACTTTCAAATAGAAAAAACATCTCAATTTTTAGATTCTTGAAAGAGATTGATGGAAATTCCAAAATAAGTATTTTAAAATCTGTAACTCATCAGAGAAAAAGGTGCAAGTGTACTACTTTAGTTTCCAGGTATTCAGACTACTTAAATACAACCAGCATCAACGGCTTTCGAATGTTGAAAAAGGCTTGATGTACATAACTTGCATTAAGCATTGTAAAATTTGCGCGAATAAAACGAATGAACAAATATTTAATGTAATAAATTTTCATGCTTACAAATAATACAACGCATGAAAATCAATGAGATGAATGGCTTTTAAATTCCAAGCACTAGATTATGTTCAGTTTTATTCATTTAAATTTTGGTAAACAAACATTTGTGGCGTGCAGGGCTATTGAGAATTTTTTTAAAGCTGTGAAATTTTTTATATGTATTTACTACAAGCTTGTGTTATTTGTGATTATGACGGGATACTTGCTAGTCGCAAACCGTTTAATGAGTTTAATCGTCGGAATTTTCAGTTATTCTCAAAGACAGAAAAAAAAATTTATTCTGCTCAATTGAAATTGATTATTACATCGAACGTGTGCTTCAGGAAAAGTAGTCTTGAATTGAAAACTTAAAAAAAATGATCTAGTTTTAGCGTTCCAGGTGGAAACTTTTGAAAATGCAAATTGAAGTTTAAGTATATAGAAAGTGTAAGGTCCCTCATTCACTCGTTATGCTCGAAGATATACGGGCATTGGTGCATGAAATTAAATGAAAACACAGCGACACATTGATGGGTAAAATAAAGGTATATGTACAAAAATTCTACATGGGCATTACGCATGAACATGATTGATTGAGCGATTTAGGAACTACTTGTCATGAATGTATACGCGTATACGAGGGTATAAAGAAATGCGAGTGTATGTATTTGAATTGATAAATATAAAGTTTAATACTGGAATGCGCTCGTTGGAGCTTTTGATTCGAGAGCTATAATTTAAATGTTATATTCTCACCAGATATCCATTCAATAGCACATCTCAGACTAGGAAAGGGACAGCGAGTTTCTAAACGACGAAAAAAAATTTAGTCGCTTTTCATCCTTCATATCTTGTCAAAGGAAGAAAAATTAGTATTATGGTCCTCTTCGCATGGTCCCTGTTGTCGGTGATGGGATAATTATCTGTTGCAACGACTGTGTTCCCGCGGCAGCGGTATTGCAAGCCTTATTGGCGTTTCACATCATGAAAAACGTCATATTGAGTACTGCTCTGATTATGAGAGAAAATGATGCCGAATAAGGCATCAAATAAAATACTCAGGGGAAGATAGCGAATATCTAGGATACGTAAGGTTTCACTGTAAACAGTAAATGAACAGGCTTAGTTAACAGCCTCCGCAGTACATTCATTCAGAAACGTTATTTAGGGCTGCTCATTACTAGTCAAAGAAGCGCCCTCATATTGGTGTGATATTAACCAACCAAAACCTGGCACATTCAATTGCATAAAATCCAGAATAATGACCTTAGAGCAGCAGTGAGCAGTTTTGAAGCTTACGTTCAACTCAGTGTTAAACAATATTAAACTACGAAATAGGAGTTTTCAATACTACTTGGTATTACAGTATGTAATTTACTATGGCAGGGATGTGAAATGGCGTGACACGTTCACCTTAAGTTTTTCAATGCTTTAGAGTTTTTATACTCGTAAGGAGCCTATACCGCGAAAGCGCACCTGAAACTCAGTGTACTTATTGCCTCGGGTCAAACAAAAAGTCGCTAACTAAAACATCATTCTTCCAATTCGAATTTTTGTTCCGAATAGCGGGTGAAAGAAATCTTACAAGAAAAGCAGAAACGTCAATTGAAAGTAAGTCAAATTTTTACCAATGAACATCGTAGTTTAGCTTGGAACTCACCGGTTTTGTTGACGTTGGGCCAATGATAGTGCGGGCACTTGGCGCACGTGGTCTCGTTGTACAAAAATTCGCCGTCCTGACACTCGTCACACACCCAGCAACACGTTTGTACCTTTCCTATTGTTTCTGGAAACGTCTGCAACAAAAATGTAGTATCATCAAAAACTGACCGCACCCATCAAAATATTTACAAAAAATCAAAACGTGATGTGTTGAAGGATTTTCAAATGTCGTTTTCGATCTGAGATCCTCCACGTTCATTTTAAAATAAGTAACGCTTTGGGATATGAAACTTTTATGCTTCTCTGATTCGTTTCCACTAGTTAGAAGTGATTCACAACGCGCAAATGATCCATCTAAATCTGACAGAAGCAGGACACGACTCCCCTAAGCCTGGCAGAGTCATGGCACGACCCATATATACGATGTTCCTGAGTCGGTCAGAGGTAGGGCACGACTTTCCTAAGCCCGGTAGGCCATGACACGACCCATTCGATGTACTCAAGTCTGACAGAGGCAGAGCGCGACCCACCTTTGCCATGCCGATGGAGCAGGGGCTGGAGCACACAGAAGTGGGCGGAGGGCCACCGGAGCTGTTGAACATGACGGAGATGTTCTGCATTTCAAGTGTGCCGTTGTCCCACGTACCGATCCTCAAGTACCCGTATGACCCGTTGTTCAAGCGCTGGAAGTTCATTATTTCGTACCTAGAAATGAAGGAGGGATTAAAACAGCGTCAAAACAGGTCATCTGCACGATGCGTTTAAAGCAGACCTTTGTTGCTTATGTTTTTATTGAATCTCAATAATTGAGCCCTTAGTGTGAAGCTAAACTTAGTCAAACTGGAACTATTTTTAGCCAAGAGGAGACAGAATAAGGATGATAGCTACCATATCTCTGACCCTGTACATAACATCTTTGAGCTGTATAAGTAAAAATCAAGTCATCGATGGTTCAGATTGACGCACATCTCAGAAGTGATGAGTAAAAAAGTTAAAGCTTCTTCAACTCCAACAAAGGTGCTCCCAAGAGAGGAAGGAAGAAGGTACCGGTTAATATGGAATTAGGGAAATGGGGAATTTCCGCGCAAGGTGCGTCCCAACGCCCAACGCATGAAAACAAGATTGAAAGAAGTTTGTGAGAAAGCATAAAAGTTGAAGAAAGAAGTTAAAGGTACCAAAAAAAAGCAGCAGTGAACCGAGAAAAAGCTTTTATTTTAACATGAGGGTGGACTACCTAACCCACTGCTCGGATTAGAAAAAAATTAATGTATCTCATTTTCCACCGAAGAAGAGTTTAGGTAGTTTTATCTTTGTAAATGTATGAGGAAACCAGTTCTTAAATTCTAAGAGAACAACATATTGAAGAAAAAGAAAACCAGCGCGGCCACACCTGCCCGGAGGATCGCCGCTGGAGTCAAATGACACCGTCTCGTTGAGGAAGTCGAACGTGACATTCATAAGGTGATTCTGAAAAATAAAGGTAGTAAAGCTATTGCATCAACGATGGCATAGCCACTAGGGATGTATCAAATTCATGCTCAGTTAATTACATGCCAGTTTACAGCTTTGCTAATGCTCCCTTTAGCGTTGCTGACAGTCAGGCTCTTTCAGGCGCGTTAGGATACCTTGGACCGGTCAGTGATAAATTTCATCTGTATTAATATGCATCATTAACACATCTTTCACTCTCCCAATTTTGGGAACATATACTCATAGCAACATAATTACATTATGAATAAGCATCCTCTCTGTTTCCGAAAAACAATAGAGTAGCAACCTCCTCGCCGGAGCCAGCGCTCGGGCACGAAGTTGGCACTCGAGGACCAGCATTGAAATAATTACCCTGAACTGGGAACCGTTGATGGGCAGCATTGCTGGGCAGATGCCGGTCGCAGGCCCACACATGGCCTGCTGCAGGTTGTGCAGGCCGTGCGCCATTGTGTACACCGCCTTCATCACGAACGACATCTTCGTGTCCTGGTAATACCGTTCCGACAAGCTCTCGTTGCCTGCAAATTGCAAATATTTTCGTGTATCTTTTCTTCTTCGACGGCATCAGATATTTACGTTAATTTCAACAAGTGAATTAGGCGCTCAAGATATGTCCGAAACATTTTCCCATTATTTTTTCTTGAAGGAATACCATTTGAGTTTTAATGTAAACTGGAATACACAAACTGTTCCTACTAGAGCATACATTTAGAAAGTGACGCCTTGCACTGAGAAAAATCAAGAGAGGAATCGAAAGCAGAAATAAATCGGTGAGAATGAGCTTGAACACGAAACATCAGTTACTCGTAAATTTTTTGATTAAATCATGAATGAGTTGAAGTCTTCCTAATGATATTGAAATGCGTTCCCTTGAGTGGAAAGAGGTGAGTTTAAGTCTCCCTAATCATATTGAAATGCGTTCCCTTGAGTGGAAAGAGGTGAGTTTAAGTCTCCCTAATCATATTGAAATGCGTTCCCTTGAGAGGAAAGAGGAAGGCACCATTTAGTGTGGAATTAAGTTATTTCTGTGCAAGCTTTATGCCTACACCTTACACACAGAAACATGGTTGAAATAAGTTTATGAAGCCAGCTAAAAGTTGAAGAAAAAATTAATAGATTAAAAAAAAATAACAGTTAGCCAGAAAAAATGTTTGTCTCAAAACAAAACTATTCTATTTCAACAGAGGGTTGACCTACTTGACCATCACGTCGAGACCTCACATCTTTCTGAGGCACTAGTTCCCGTAGATGCAATAGTTATACTACATGAAGGGAAGGAGAGTAAACTTAAATGGAAAAATGACCAAACTAGAAGTAAAATTCAGGAGATAAGCAGGCCAAGAACTGAACGTTAGTTCATCAGATTGAAAAAAAGGAGCTTTAAGCATCGGAAGGAGTGAGAATACGAATAATAATGGCAAGAGGTAAATGAAATGTGTTAATCGTTTCTGCTTTAACGTCACTTCAATAGATGCAATTGTAACTCATCAAAACCGCGATCGTCCGATGTTCCAACACTTACTACGTTTATCAAACGAATTTATGATCAACACCTCATGTATTCCATTTCTTCCCCATAATTAATTTTCAGGGCACAAATTTTCAAGTTCAGCAAAATTAATTCAAGATAGAAAGGATAAACTTGACTGTTCATTAAAGATATTCCGTTGGTGAGATTGTTACGGCTTGACCAGGAATAACCGTCATTGCGTCAAAATGTTGGTTACAATGCATTTGAAAAACCATTGTACAAGATGATACGTGTAAAACATCCTTTCTTTCTTGTAGTGACCAACTGACGAGACCATAATTAGATTAGACGTAAGTTTAAGCCTCTTCAGGAAAAACAGGACAGCAGTGAACAGAAAAAAAGAGAATCCGCTACGAAACAAAAAACCTAGCTATTCTATTTCAACAAAAGACCTACCTAGTATTTATCTTGGGACCTTACATATCCCCCTTTCGAGCGCTAATTCTTACGGATACAGTAGTTGCATGCCCCTAAGGGTAAAGACGAAACAAAGAAGCCACGCTGACCTGTGCAGGGCGGAAGGCCTATGACAGCCTCCTCCTGTACAGGCAAGGAGCAATTGAACTTGTGTTGCCAGAACTCCTCAAACCAGGGATTGCGAGCGTTCCTCAGCGGCTTCAGGTTGAAGTAATACTCGTCGAAATACTTCACGTAAGGGCTCTTGATCTTCACTGAAATTCCTCCAATGAAAATCTCCTCCAAGCCGTCAACCACATCCGTTCGGTCAGCCCAGCCGTCACTGGAAAACGATCACGTCAGGAAACAATGAAGCGATCACATAGAACCGGATTCCGTATCATAACAATTTTTGGCTACAGTGCCTCACCAGCGATGAGATAAAGGATGCTATTTCTTTATTCTTCCCTAAGATTGCACGTTTCTGTCAGATAAGTTCTAATTGTGAGTACAAAATCTCATATTTTTACTATGTAGATGATAAGGACATTCTTCATTAGTATTAAAAAAAACTAAGAGCAATTTTAGATTGAAAATCCAATAAATTTCCGTGAAGAATTCTTGCTAAAAATATGTGTCAAGAATTTCATTACACTCTTTGTTTTTCTCAATGAGATGTACATTTTAGCTGTAAAATTGCTTTCTGTTAAGAGGTCAGTTGTACGAACAAAGCATGCGTTTTTCAGTCAAACAAAACAGAAGAGCATGCCAAATAATTCTACCCCAAATTTACATTCCTCATACGACAATAAGAACGCCATCCGTTTAATAAATAATTCATGAGAAATACTGCACTTTCGGGGGCTGATAAAATGGTCTAATACAGTAGAGCATTTCCCGAGAGAATTACGCTAAGCCCCAAGGAATTATTTGGAGCAGCGTCTCCAGAGGTCGGGGAGGCTGGCCAAAGAGTAATTGTGCCAAAAGGGACTGCGACGGGTTAAGACTTCGGCCAGAAAAATCTCTACGAAAATTCTCGAAGTAAATGAACTCAGTAAAGGCATCCGATAATTTGGGAGAAGCTTACTTAAAACCGACTTCTTTAGTTTTAAGCTTCTTTAATCTGAAATCTAATTTCTTCTGTTAAGAGAATAGAGTTACGTTTATCGTCCTTGAAATACCCACTTATATCCTGGGTGGAGAACTTAAAGATGTATTTGTTGGGTTATGTCTACTCAATGAAAACGGCCATTTAACGAGCGAATTAGCAGAAATAAAAAACCCAAAATTTCTCGAGTCTGTTCGAGCTCAATAGAAAACCTTTATTGTGGTCGCTGTAACAAAAAGGACATACGATATTTATCAAGAATGGCTGCTTTGTAAGCGTTTCAGAAGTGTCAAGACATGCTGAAGCGTGTGATCGTTGCTGCTGTGGACTTAAAAGACAATATTTCAATCCTTGAATTTCTATCGTGAACTCAGCTTTTGTTGTTCTCCATGAAGAAACACTGACAAAGTTTGTTCGGTGAACATAACGAACAAAGAATCTACGTACAGTAGATAAACTATTTTAAAACGAGCAAACTATCTACGTAGAGTAGATGAATTATTATAAGCATAAAATCAACAACTGAAATAAGGAAGAGCGCTCATAATGTGAGCAGAAAGTAAAATTAGAAAGTAGTGTCAAAGACATGTGACACCATCACACTACTTTCTTGATTTCACAAGCGAGTGCACTGACCTGCCTATGAAGAGGAACCTGGAGGAGACATTGTTTCTCTGAGCGGCTTTGAAGAGGTTCCTGATGGTCATGCCCTCGCAGAAGCAGACCACCACGTTGGCCTGCTTCGCCTCCATCAGGTTACTTATTACCTGCAGCAACAAGGAGACAATTTTGGATAGGATTATCATAACACGACTTGCTTCCATGCCGGCAACGCTGAGTCCTGAGAAAACATGGAGCAAATGAGCATCTGCCGGCTTGATAACACAAGTCTAGGGATCTGTGGCTCAGCACACGACCGGCTGAGGTGGAGAAAAAGATAACACTGGGAATTATGAGACATGTGTAAAACGAAAGATAAAAGAAAACGAAAAACAAATCCGAATCCTTCCTGCGTAAGAACTAAATGAGGAACGCATCGCTTGTATCACGATTGAAAGATTTGAGAAATATATGTTTTTTCATCAGTAAATATTTGTTTCCGGTTTAAAGGCTTTTTAACATGGGCAAACAAACAATGTGTGCCTGTAAAAGAGAATATTCAAGAGTGTCAAATCTACCATACTTCATGAATACTTCCACGAAGAAGAATGTTTAAAAGAGTCATCTCGAAAATAACAGTGGAGGATAGTATTATCGATAACAGAGCAAGAAGCACAAGGTGTGTGCATTAAAATAATTATCAAAACAATATCAGCTTTAATTGCTTCATTTTTTTGTCATTTCGGTCGAACTATAGTACATAAAAAATGTCGGAAGTCAACTTTTCACAGGGAAGCAGGCAATGTTGCGTGTTCCATAGCTGCTAACTTCATATCCGCTGATAGAGAATGTAAATGCACGAAAGATGTTAATTTTTTTTAATGATTTCATCTTCACACAAAATGGATTTGGACACAATTTTCCGCAGTAACGTTCTTAAACGTGTCTCGTTTTAATTAAACATTTCAGATCCACACAAAACTTTGTAATGAAGTGCGAGCAGGAATCTGAAGTTATTAGCACAGCTGGGCCGGATTTTCGGGAATAGCTTCCAAATCATTCGTACTTTTCTCAGAATCGAGAAAATGACTTCATTCATTTCCTTGACTTCAACGTTTCGTGTTTTTCATTTGTGTGCGATATATTTCCTCAGTGTTTCTCGACTTACTGGTGTACATAGAATGCCTAACAAGTCGCTGAACTTACTAGAGCCCACAAGTAACTGGGGTCAAGCCACTCCATTGTAATAGCCAGCTATACGAAACAATCTTCTTGATTTATCACCAGTGGTAAATAATTGGTTTCAATTACTTAGAATTTTTTCATTTCTATTCTCAGGATTCACTTTTTACATAATTGAGAATCCTGTGAAAGCAAAAAACATTCTTCCACCGCAACTTTGAGCCACCCAACTATATAAGGAGGAAAGCCAAAGTATCTTCGGAAAATTCCACAAGGCAGTTCAGCTGACTGATTTACTACAATTTCAAAGTTCCAACAAGCTGGAAACTGCATGGATGAATTGCCAAAATGAACGAGTTTGGTAAAGCATGATAACTTATAGAATAGGCGGTTGAAATGAAAGACACTTATCATCAGTAAATCAAGGCAGACCACAGTGAAGATTAAATATGAAATTAACGACCTAAGAAACCTATTTATTTCAATGCACAGAGCTACAACAGATTTGCGTAAGGGAGGATTGTTGAGACGAAAATAAAAGAAAAAATTCACGACTGTTTAAAACAATCTTAACATCCTTGTACGAGTGAAAAGACATTCATTAGACGACTGCGGCATACAGTAGGGTTGGCTGGAGTCACAAATTAAAACATTTTGATAGAGCAGAGTGTTTCACACGTCTGACTGGCACTGCGTTTGACTCAAATACCAAATCGAAACTACGAAGCGTGATGAAGGCAGTGTCTTTGCTTGGAACGCTCTGAGCGTCACACTGAGACGAGTACTTTCGGTGTTCCATAGACCGAATCAAGTATATGAAGACATTTTTCAGTCAACGATGCTTCCCTATGCAAAAATTTCATTCAGTAAGAACTACAGTATATATATGTGAGTGTAATAAGTAATCAAGCGCATCAAACCAGCAGGTGCAATAGTTTAGATTAGATTAAATGAAAGTCTAAGCCTCCCTAACGCAACAAAGACAGTCCAAAGAGAAGAAGATACCATTAAGTACGGAGTTAAGGAAACGCTGAATGTTTGCACGAAGTGCATAGAAGTAGTAAGTATAGAAAAAGTTCATGCAACAAGGCAAAAGTTTAGGAAGAAAGTAGTAGGTGCTCAAAAACTGGACAACAGTGAACCGATAAAAAAAAGATCCTGAACACAACAAAAACCATTTCATTTAAATAAAAAGAATGCCAACCTAACTCTCAGCTCGGGACCTCACATATTCCTCCTGGGAGCGCCAGTTCCCATAGATATAAAAGTTTTATCCCCCTGGTGGGAGTGCTAACGTTTAGGAGTGGCCAACTGTCACCGGATTTGAATATTATAGAGCCGATGGAGGCATACGCCGCTTGAAAATCACCGAAATATGGAAGAAAATTTCAAATAGCGGTCTGTGGTGTTGAAGCAAATGTTAGAAAAGACTAAAATCAAGACGCCATGCCATCATGTTGCTACGCCGTAATCGAAAAGTAGTGGTACGAAATATCGAGAGTGAAATATTTTAAATCTATGTTTTTGTTCCCAATATTTGATATCAGTCGGTCTTGTGTGTGGTCTCTTCGGTAGACTCGGTTTATGTTATTCAGTGATACACTAAAAAAACCAATACTGTATATACAAAGTTTTTCATATATTTGTTATTCTACGAAAATTTCATGTATTTTTGATTGTACTCCAACATTTTCATATTGATCTGAAACGTTTGGAATAGGCATTGGTCTTAAACACAAAAGATGGTTTGAGTACATTCGCTAAAGTTTATGAAGTCAAATTCTTGAAGTACTGCATTCTCGGATGTAAATTTCTTTACGATATGATTTTTCCTTTAACGATTAGATTAGAAGTTAGTTTCAGCATCCTTAACCACAACAAAGGTATTTTAAGGCGAGGGAAGATGAAACTACCATTTAAAATGAAGTTAAAGGAACACGGAATCTATGCACAAGTGTGTTTCCACACAAGATCTTGTGGGCATAATTACAGAAAGGAAGGTGACGAATCAAGATAAAAGTTGAAGAAGAAAGTCAGAGGTACTGAAAAATAGGACAGAAGCGAACCTAAAAATAAGTGTCTGTAGCCAAACAAAGACCTGTTCTACTTTCATGAAGACCTGCTACTGTAATTCCCCTAAATACAACGGTTGTATGTCAGTGTTGCACTTTTTTTCCGAAGAAAGATTCTGAAAAGCCGAGTCGCGCAAAAATGTTATGAAGAACATAGCCAACCTCGCCGCTTACTTGAAAGAAGAAAATAAAGCATTACTTGATTTATAATTGTACTCTTCACAATAGGTGTGACAGAAGATATCGCCTCAAGTTGTTCATGTAATAGTTACGTTCGCACGTTTACTGATTGGATCGTGTTGTTGATTTACAACCGTAAAACATCACACCAAGCTCTTTTTGATACGCGCCAAGTGTTCCGACGACTCTGACCGTAAAACCGTAAAGCATATCGTGCAAAGTTATTTTTGTTACGCGCAAACTGTTCCGATGACTTGTACCGTAAAACATATCAAACAAAGTTACGCCAACTGATCCAACGACTTATACCATAAAACCGTAAAACATATCGTGCAAAGTTATTTTTGTTATGCGTAAAGTGTTCCGATGACTCATACAATTAGTGCACTAATAATTGACGCCGCATTTGACACTAGTTAGGTTCTTTTTGTTTGGCGCAATCACACGCGAGTGACGGTCGTGATCACTGAGGAGTGTTCTCACTGGGGGGTCGCTAAATGTAACTCACGTCGCTGCGTGATATTTTCGCAATTACGTTCGGGTAACTTCTGATTCTGATAACTACTCATTCTAGTTTTAAAAAATTCATTGGTGTCTTTTAGTAAACATTGTTTTTTTGAGAATGTTTATTCTAAAGATTTTCATTTTATTCAATTTTTAAAGTAAACAAAGCAATAATGGTCGAAAGGATCACTGTTATTTCATGGCAGTTAATTGAAAGATGAGCATGCGCTAGTTGAAAGCGTTAATTTTAATTTAGCTGAATAAAAGCAGAATATTTTTGTCGGCTTTCGTAATTAGTTTTACTGTGGGAAAAAGTTCCTCAATAAATAAACACAATCGTGCCATCAAATGATTCTCGACATTAGCTCGTCTTTCCGTACTCTAGATAATTTTCTTTTCTGGCAATAGCAAGTTTCGGTTCAACCAACCTGCCACAAGAAATAACATTCAGAATAAATCATCTCGTACCCACGACTCCATAAAAATGATCCATATATTTATGCCAAAGTGTGAAGTTTTCTTTCACGTTGTAGTAAAAGAACACAAGATTTAGACTAGCCGTACTCGATGGAAATCAACATTACATTTATTTTTATCATCTGTCAAAGTCGACATAATTATGGAAGTTAACTCGAGCATTTTCATCAATTGCAACGACTAGCCTACACATCGCATGAATTTACCCGAGCAGCAAAATCAACGAGTGACATTCCAAATCTAAACAGAGCTGAACGGATCATCCCTAGTGCTAATTCTTTTCTCGGCCAGCTCCTAATTTTTATGTTCCCAGTTTTGAGGAGAGAGATGAAGGCCTTCCTGTCTCGTATTTCGACCTCTACGGAGCAGTTTAAACGAGTTTCAGTTCCACTGTATTAAACTGTCAAACTGTTAAAGCCGCGGCATCGCAAATTACGACAGCTGCTGCTGACGCTCGACTGGAGTTACTCTAGTCTGGACCATGTGAGGTTGGTGGACGAGGTCTGGATCGGGTCATGTGAGGGTAATTATGTTGTTCTTATTGGTTTGTGTATAATTGATTTAATTAGAGAGTATGAGATAAAGACGGTCTTCACAGATAACGTTTTTTGAGGTCAACAAACAGATGATGATGTTCTAGAGTCAGATCTAGAACATCATGTCTTGACATGTTTTAGTTTAGGACACGTTTTCGTCTAGAATCTAGACTAAAAAAAACGGTTGAAGTATTTCATCTTTGTTAAATTTTTTAGAACTTATATTTTTCAGAGCCGAGATCACACAAGCGAGACGAACGAAGCTGTCGAATTCCGTTGAAGTCGAGCTGTGAATTTTCGTCAGCATGAATGTCAGTTAGAGAGCAGATGTCTCCAATTAAATTCTTTGAAAGTATAGGTTGATCAAATATTGTAAAAGAAGAATTTATAATATTTCCCCAACAAGCGAGAAAACGTTATCGCGTAAAATTAGCCGAGTGAAAATATATTTCTACAACAAATCATTCTTGCTACTTAGAAGTGCGAACAGTGAAGTTCAATGTCTAAGTAATTTGCCTTTGTGATAATACTTCAAGACGCAGTCAAAACAATTCTGAGGCTAAGTCTGGTGAAATGCAGTTTGCAGAAATTTTCTATATGTGTACATGGAAACAGCGCTTAATACATTGCCTGCACGACATCATCAATCTATTTTTATTTATTGAACGCCACTCAATTATTCAACATATGAACAATTTATCGAAGTTGTTTGTCTCAAATATAATCGACAATATCAGTTTGCTAATTTTTTTTCAGGTGCGTCTGAAGAGATGAAAACCCAAATGACAAAAGCAAGCTTTACCTTCACTGGAGACTAGGATGCTGACCTTGCCACGACAGATGAAACAGGGCAACAATATAAGATATCACGCTCCTTACATGAAATTGTCAACTGAAAATTAAGATGTTAAGGGCTGGATGGATATCTGGTAAGATTCTCACAACTTTTCACATGATTCGGAGGGGCGCTCCGAAAGGTAATTTTAATTACACAAAGTAGCAAGTAAGGAAGGACGTTTGTCGGGGAATTCGGCAGAAGAGCGTCCAAAACAGCGACTTTGTACTTTAATTTGGTTAGAGCGCCTCGAGCATTACAGCAGCCCATTGCCCGCACCTGGCAACGGCTGCTCTGTGTCTACTTGTGGTCAGGTTACTGCAAATCGCTAAACTGCAAATCGATCAGGGTGTACGGAATGATGTGCAGGTGTAGCAGCAATGATCGAAAATCAATGTTGAATACGGAATTCCTGCAAGGGCGTTCCAGACAATAGAAAGCGATGTTATTAAAAACGAGATTCCAACGTACATTGATGTACTCTTTGCGTTAACTTTTTGTGATATAAGCATGTAACTTGCAAGCACACATGTAGGATACAAATTCACGAGTTGGTTGAAAAGTAACTTCAAATTTCCATGACAAATTTTTTTGACTCAATTTATTTTTCAAAACATGAGTGTTTTGAAAAAAACATGAGTGTTATCTTTATATTTTATTCAATGTTTGACTTCGCTTTCGCTCAGTTAAGCGATAATTATAGAGGAGTCAGTGAAGTTGAAGATCCAGTACACCACAGAGTTCCGACAAAATTTGGGTGTCTTGGTTAGCACAGCTCGCTACGCTGGCTAAAGAAAGTATGAGCGTTTAAAAGCTACCTATCAAATCGAACTCATGCAGTCCTCTTAGGTAACAAGTTGTCCCCATTCCTTCAAAATAACTTTGGTGTTC
>JACJUY010004252.1:0-55972 GCA_014220935.1 Platorchestia sp. MABIK | reverse complement strand
AGGTGTTTTAAAATCCAATGTATCGACGTTTCATGTTTGTACTTTATTGGAAATGAATGTTTTTTCTTTCTTTTCTTTCTGTTGTGTAAGACAAGAGATAAAATGAGAATAAACAGAAAAGACTCAGATATTCGTGCAGGAGGTCGGTTGCTCGGTAAGCAGACCTTACGGGGAAGCGAACTAGAGAATGAAAGATAAACCAATCGAATTACAGACCTACGCCCACAAAAGGCTCCTGTGACAAGTGTTGATGATTTTTGTAGTGAGTTGCTAACGTTATCGTCGAGAGGCTCTTACTCCCAAAGTTACACAGATGAGGACATACTATCAGCCAACCCCAATGAGTGCAATAACTCAGGATTCCAACATATCGCCTAAGAGATGCGGCTAAGTCAATTGCTCATCAGTACGCCCTCTGCGGCAGTCATTCTTGCCCAAGGCGACAGTAATGTAGTAAAGTAATGTGAGCTATTCAGAGGAAGGAGGTTACAGTTCTTCTGCCCCTGTCTTCAAATTTCAGGCAGTCATGCGCACGTTGCATGGCGCGACGTCAGCAGAAAACTGTTTTTGCGGCTATATACTTGCTGAGTCAGCATCTCATATACCAAGCGAGAGAGATTCGAAATTCTCGAATGATGCCTTCACTGCTTAATAGCCAGAAACTCCGCATGACAGCTAAACAAATAAGCTACTGAAGTTATCAAGAGAATGCGAGCCCCATTATTCTGAAGCTAAACTGAAAGCTAATTTTACAATCCAGTCTAAAATAGCTGGGAACAGCGAAAAACCCAAGCAAGGCATTAAATCGTACGAATTTCTTCGATAAGCTATGAAATCTGGAAATAATATCTTATGATTGCTGGATGTTGACAATGATAGCTTGCTGCTGCTTCCTGCGCATAAAACTTGTTCAAAAAGTAAGATGTTTGGGAAGATATACACCGCTAGTTACGATAATGCTCCGAGTAATTCTTTAAGAACTACCATACTTTATTTGTGAAGTATTATTACACTCTCCATGGAAAAAAGGAATACGTCCGGTTAAACCATGTGTGCTCAATTTACTACTAAAAATGAAGATTTCAAGGGAAAAACAATCTCAAGGACGCACACTCCAACATCAGAATTATACCATTCCTCAAATTCTGGTTGAGATCACTTTAACAACTTACGTCATCGAAGGCGTGGTCCTCAGCGTTGGAGAGAACGGAATCTTCTTTAGCGATGCAAACGTTGGACTCCTCAGCTAGTTCCTTGAACGCCGTCATGCCGCTCTGGCCATAGTTACCTGGGGAGCGAGGACCGATCAGTTACTGAAGATTTTACTCAATGTACGTACCTACAACATAACTATACTTTCTTGAATGGCCTCTGTAAGCTTTTTAAGAATGGTTTATTATTCCTAATTATCATTTTGTGCTCCCATATTCATGATTCACTCTCTACAATTGTTGTGTGCGTACCTGTGATAATAATTCATCCCTCCTAGTAAATATCGGTGTATCCGCAGCAATAATTAACACCCGATAGGTAGCAGCTGAGCAGCTAAACGAATTCGTTTTCTCTAATTCACATTTGTGACGACAATTTACCCTCATTCATTGCAGAAGCAGAAGTGAAGGTAAATTAATTCATTATCCTAAGGATGAAAATTAATGACACAATTACTTGCAATACTCATTTTGAATATAATTGACAAAATTATTCAAAATGTGCTCCATCAATGGACTTTTCAAATTTTAGCCTTAACGACTGCCGGATATTAAGAAACACGTCTGGCACGTCCGAAATCTCACCAGCAGCCGCTGCAATTCTGGCCACGAGATCTTCCTCAGATTCAATGGGTAAAGCATAAACAAGGCTCTTCATGTGTCCCCCAGAAAAAAAAGAAATCGAGTGGAGTCATGTCAGCAGAACAAGGATCTAGGATGCTGTAGAATAGAAGTGTCTGTAACGTAAATTCCAAGTAAGTTTCACGAGGAATTATGTAATTAAATTTCATTATTTAAAACAACAAACAGCTAATATCTCAAAAATTCGTTTTTTTTATAGAAAATTTCATCGAAAAAAAGTGTTTATTTGGCCATTTTCTACTAGGTGTGTAATTTTGTACCACATGTTTTGAAACACCCTGTATATTCACTCCGTACATGAGATACAGTAGAGAATATCAGATTTGTACGTAACTGACAGGTCATGTACATCAGTAAATTTTCAGCTCATCAAGTTTGGAAAAGAATTTGGAGAAATGGTAACCCGAAAAATCTCTGTCTTAATGTACTATTCTAATTTTCCCAACAAATTAAGTGTGATAAAATGAAAAAACTATTTTAGTTTATCGCTGCTCTATACTCGCACGAAGATGACTTTACTTCAAATTCAGCAGGTGATCATTTAAGAATTTTTTCTCCACAGATCCGAGCACGGCGTCTTCTAACCTGAAGACTGTCATATCCCCGACGTACGCTGGCCAGATCTAGGACAGCCATCAGGCTCCTCCAACTTCCCTCGAGAGAAGTTCAGCAAACCCACTCGCTCCCAAAACGAATCGTAGCGACATTCTGACGGACCAATCTTCTTCAGCGCACTTTGCGAGAGCTAGTTTCTACAGATAACCGGCAAAGAACCCACAATGACGCTCTAATAATCACTGAAGCGGGAAACAGAGGAGTGCCAGTGATCCAATCTAGAACTAATATCAACAATAAATGGCGAAAGTCGCACGAATTGTTTCTACAACCAATCCCACAAGCGATGAAACAAAATAAAGTATTCCTTTCAAGAGCTTATGAGACGACATTCCGAGCAGTGTGGTAAATGCGGCTGCCCAGCACGGAGGATGAATTACACCTTTTTCACTTCAAATTAATCCAAGTCAAGTTCAAATTAATCCAAGTCAAATTCAAATTAATCCAAGTCAAATTCAAATTAATCCAAGTCAAATTCAAATAAATCCAAGTCAAGTTCAAATAAATCCAAGTCAAGTTCAAATTAATCCAAACCGAAGTTGAGTTAAGAATTGACATGATCACTTGTTAATTTTAGCGTTTTTTGTGTTAAATATGTATCTATTGAATGTGATGAGCGAGAAAAACGTTTTTCCTTTCAGCAAGGAATACTGCAATATAAAAACAAGCTGTCGTAAAATGTGGTAAGTATCCAGCATCAGGAGGCAGAGTGAGATTCAGATCTTTGAGCGGAGTAACAGATAGAGGTCAATCATAAAAACTTCGGATCATACTGCACATTAAGTTGTTTTACAATTCTACATTAACGGCAGTATGCATCCATTCAAATATTTATGTTCAAAGGTAATTTAATGTTACACATACACATAGTATCGAGGATTTATTTACACTCAAATAGAGATTTATATGCGTGAAATTCCACTTGATCACAAATATTAAATCATATATGCATGCAACTACAAAAGATTATGATTGGACGATGTGTATATTTAACCTTTAAAAGAAATATGCAAATGCGATTCACTGAGTACTTATGTATGATACCATTTGATTACAATTTATATGAGTACATTACTACATAGATACATTAGCAATAAAAATTGTGCCATCCTTCCAAACGAATAGGGCAAGGCAAATATATCATCTCTGTCGATGAAACAAATTGTCACTTGTTTTTACGAAAATCGTTTGAACAAGCAAAAACAGACTTCATTGCTATATTTCTTTTAAAGGTTAAACCTACATATCGCCCAATGGTAATCTTTTGTAGTTGCATGCATATATGATTTTATATATGTGATAAAGTGGAATATCACTCAAATAAATCTTAATATAAGTGTACATAAACTCTCGATATTACAACGCGTAGGTATAACATAAAATTGCCGTTGAACATAAATATTTGAATCGATGCATACTGACATTAATGTAGAATCGTAAAACAACTTTAATGTGCAGTATGATACAAAGTTTTTATGATTGACCTCTATCTGTTACTCCACTCAAAGATCTGAATCACTCTCTGCCTCCTGATGCTGGAGACTTACCACATTTTACGACAGCTTGTTTTTATATTGCAGATTTTTTTTTGTATTCTTGCTGAAAGGAAAAACGTTTTTCTTGCTCATCACATCCAATAGATACATATTTAACACAAAAAAGCTCAAAATACCAAGGGATTATGTCAATTTTTAACAAAAATGAAGGTCAGATTAATTTGAATTTGACTTGGATTAATTTGAACATGACTTGGATTAATTTGAACATGACTTGGATTAATTTGAACATGACTTGGATTAATTTGAACTTGACTTGGATTAATTTGAACTTGACTTGGATTAATTTGAACTTGACTTGGATTAATTTGAACTTGACTTGGATTAATTTGAACTTGACTTGGATTAATTTGAACTTGACTTGGATTTATTTGAATTTGACTTGGATGAATTTGAACTTGACTTGGATTTATTTGAACTTGACTAGGATGAATTTGAACTTGACTTGGATTAAATTGAACTTGACTTGGATTAAATTGAGCTTGACATAAATTAGAAGTGAAAAAGGTGTAGTAACGCCTAACGATGACAACCAGTCGCAATTGCTAAAACCTCGAGTCCCCAAAACCGAGAAAAAAAAAAATATTTGCCGACTCCAGGCAGAATAAACGCTTTAACGTGCTTTCACGTGTTTGCTTGATGCGTATCAGCACATCCACTGTCCAAAATTTTAGAAACTAATACAGTGAAGTTGGTTCTTTTAATTTAAGCAGAAAAACTTCACATCTCAGACAAGGTATTAGCGTCAAATTTCCATAACTTTCCAGAAATTTGAGGCTTGCCAATTCAGTTCCCCCAGAAATTTCGACAGATATTCCAAGTTTCCAGCAGACGTTCCACATTTCAGAATTTGTGAGGAGCGAGCGTTAAAATTTGCAGTGAGGATTAGAGCCCCATTTGGCTGAGGCAGAAGCGCCAAGTTGGGGTGTTGTTTGTCCCGAGCGTGATCCTCCAAAACCCATTATGGATTCATGAGATTGCCCTTCTAGAAGCTCCCAGCGATGACCCTTTCAAACAGATTCCCATTATTATACTCATCAATATCAACTTCGTCGCAGCCATCATCATAACAAGCCGACAGGTAACACATAAACATGGGAAACAAAGCTTTTTAAGCAAAATAACTACTGAAGTCAGCGATGCGAGATAGCTTGAACATTATTTCTAAGCTGCTACTTGCAAAGCAATTATTCTGATGTCACCAGACACGCCAATGGGATGCGAGAAATGTTAAATTTTAATAAATGAGCAAGAAAATATCCACTAAGAAAAACTGGTCGATTTACATCCCACATTTATGCAGCAGCTTGATTTTTTTCGCATTCTTTACTGTGCTTTTGTAACTCCGTCAAGTGAAGTGTCCCAACGGAAAGGGCGTCGCAGTTTGCTCGCTAATTGTGCTGAGCCTCAGGGATCATCATTTCTAGGACTAATAGAACTCGGACTAACGAAATAATCAGCATTACCGTGAGATCTTTGGCTAACATGTTAGACGACACAAATTTAAAATGAATATAACAAATCATTTTAGGACCACACGTGGCTCTGACGTTTCTATTACGCCATCAATTTCTTGCAGGTTTTTCCTAAGAAAATGAGTGAAATTCGATCGAAATTGCATTGCGAAAAATGAAGAACTCTAATTTCAGACGATTGCAGAAGTCATGGTAATCATGGGGATGCTTTAGGGAAGATATTTCACAGGTCAGATGCAAAAGAAAATGCATTCGGGAAAGTTTTAAAGTTAGAAGTAAAAAATAAATACTTACGGCTAATTAATAAGATGAATAGAGAGTATTAGAAATCGTGGCATATATGCCATACCTGCAAGAAATTTTTAACTGCAATTCACATAAATTCATCGCATCTTGAACTTGACATCGAAGATTTTTGCCTATAAACTCGGTGCTGATTTCTCAAAAAAATGGGAGCGTTTTCTCTGCAATCTGCAGAAGAGAACAGCTCCTATTCGAATATGGCAGACAGCCAGCCCATAATAAGCCGTAAAATATTAGGGAACATTCGGACCAGGTGTGCATTTCAAGCTGACCTGATGCACCAGTAGCTTCCGTTCAGAATATTCTGATCTTCTTCTTCAAGATTAGAGATAGAAATGGTCATGTGTTGAGTGATGCTTCATAAGTTCATAAAACATGAGTGTATGAGTGCTTAAACTGAAATGCACTTAGCAAATGAAGCACGAGGCCATAGAGCTAGGTTTCATTTTTCTCATTTCAAACCGTTTAGGAACTCTAAAATCGATCATAGTATGATATTTTTTATGTTATTGTATCTCGAATAACAGATTAGATTATTAGTTAGTTTAAGCCTCCCTATCCGCCACAAAGAAGATCCAAAGAGAGGAAGGCACCATTTAGTATGTTGCGGAATGCGGAATCTATGCAGAATGGGCATAGAAACAGTAAGTTGAGAAAGAAGATTATGAAACAAGATCAAAGTCGAAGAAGAAAGTAGTAGGTGCTGAGAAACAGGACAGCAGTGAACCGAAAGGAAGTGTCTTGAATCGCATGAAAAACGAAAACTATCTTACCAATTTTTTGACTCAAGAAAGACAGCCTACAGAAGATGCAGCTGCCTATTATCGCTGTGCTTAAGGCTGTGTTATATTACAGTTAACGTTACCCAAAAAACAACACGGCGATGCATCAGGCTTGTCAGCCGCAAAATAATAAGCACCAGCTCCTAGAACTGCTGTACCACGACCAGCCCGGTGTGTAACAGCCTCCACATACTCTCAAGCGGCTCATCCAGTACAGAGTGACCTATTCAGACCCTACTCGGGTGTGAGAAATGGTCTTGACGCAGAGAAATTAATCCAGTCGGGAGTAATTTGAGCAGCCCAAACTTGCACGGAAGCTTCGCGCAAAAGCGAGCAGGTTGAAATTGCGCTCAGGTGTGCGAGTCGCATTCGTGTTTGTTGAGGGCGATCACAGAGCCTTCTAATTGCAAACCAGGGCCCTACAAGGGTAAGCACTTCACCGGATGCTGGAACGGTGCTGGAACTGGTGGGTTTCCAGGGCGATGTACACCTTTATTTGAACCGAGATGTTGGCGTAACAATATTGGTCATTGCATATAGTGCTCGAGTCGCTACTGCTTTGGTGTTGGCTCAAAATACGGTGTTAGCAGTGGGGAAATGTTAGGTTCTGGGACACTTCCATGCTTGCAGCTGAGCGTATCTGATATCACAAGGAGCAGTTGCACGTAAAATTGCGCCAGCATAGCAGAAAGTTTATCATGCCTTTGCGCAAGAAGTTCACTTAATGTACCGTAGCGTACTTGCAAGCGCTATCTGGAGGAGTGAACGTGATTAAATCTTTATATTAGAGTTGAATTATTTTCACTCGCCACGGAAATAAAATTCAACAGACAAGTTAGATTATCAAGTCAGTTTAAGGCTCCCTAACTACAACAAAGGTGCTCTCAAAAGAGGAAGGAGGTGCCATCTAACATGGAATAACGGGAAAAGAGAACCTACGCACTAAGTGTTTCTCCATACCTTGCGTATAGAAACAAGAAGAGTGCAGGAAGTTTATGAAACAAAGTGGCAGAAAAAAGTAATGATAGCTAAAAAAATTACTGCAGTGAACCGAAAAAAGATAATCTGTGACAGATTTGATAAGTTAGTAAGCCTCCCTAACCCCAACAAAGGCGTCCCAAAGAGAGGAATGATGGGTTCCCTTATCTTTATTTAGTATCAGATAGATTCGATTAGATGTAAGCATAAGCCACCCTCGTCACAACAAAGGCTTTCCTCAGAGGAAGGATAAAGGTACCATTTAGGATGGCGTTAAGGGAACACGGTATCTATGCATAAAGTGTGTTCCCACACAAAAACCCCTGCCCATAGAAACCGTAAGTTAAGAGAAGGAAAGCGATGAAACAAGAAGTTGAGGAAGAGAGTTAAAGGTGCTGAAAAACTGGACAGCAGCGAACCGAAAAAAATGGAACATGACAAAAAAATTTAATTTGACCAAAAAAGGCCTACCTAACTAATAGTTTGGGACCTCACATTTTTATCCTGGGAGTAAAAGTTGCCAAAGACACAATAGTTGTTACCCCATGAGATTAGATTACAGGTTGGTGTGAGCCTCCCTAACAGCCACAAAAAAAACGTATCGAAGAGAGGAAGGAGGAACGCACCATTTAGTATGGATATTAGGGAATGCGGAATCTATGCAGAAGGGGCATAGAAACAGTAAGTTGGGAAAGAAGTTTATAAAACAAGACAAAAGTTGAAGAAGAATGAAGTAGGTGCTGAAAAACAGGACAGCAGTGAACCAAAACCAGGTGGTCCTTAACGTAACAAAAAACATTTTTTTCAACAAAAGGAAGACCTCCCTCACTCTCAGCTCGGGCCCTCACACATTTTCCCCTGTGAGACCTCATATATCTTGACTATATGAAAGCTTATGATAGAGTTCCAAACGAGAGGCTTTTGGCCAAAGTGGAAGTCCATGGTATTCAGGAGAGCTACTCTTGATGGATACGAAAATGGTTCACCGGTCGCTCTCGAGGAGTAGCTATTCACGAGCAACTTTGAGATGAAAAGTAATTTTAATGGGTTCCCAAGGGAGCGTTTTAGGTCGCTTCTATTCATCATTTATGACAACGACCTTGCCCTTGGAATGGTCAGTAAAATAAAAAATTTGTAGATGGCACGAAACTCTGTCCGAGCCAGACAGAATTACCATTCAAGCAGACCTGGACCTTCTTCTCCAAAGGACCGAAACCTTGCAAATGAGCTTCAACATTGACAAATGCTCAGTGATGCGCACTAGATGTAATAACCAATACTCCCTGTGCACGATGAATGATACTGCAATTAAAGCAGTAGACCAACAAAAAAATCTCGGCATCACCCCTAACGAAGATTTCAAGCTTGGCAAACAAGTAGAAAAAAAGGGGTTGAGACTGCGCGCAAAATTATTAGCAAGAAACTTTGACTACAAGTCAAAAGACATCGTACTTCTTCTCTAAAAGACACTAGTCCGACCGCATCTAAAATGTGCACTGCAACTCTGGCCCCCTACCCTTAGTTGAGAAATCAGGAAAATGGAGAACATTTAGTGTAATGGAAAGAAAATGATTCCAGACCTCTGTGCCCTCAGCTAGGAATTGAGTTTCTAACTGACAAAACCCATTTCTCTCAAGCAAATAAAATTGTAAGGTCAATAAATAGAGACATTTAAAAACCTAAATGTCTTTACCGCTGGTACCCCAAAAGATCTTTTCAGCTCTGAGGAAAATATCCGAACCAGAATTAAAGGCCAGAAATTGGCTAGAAAAATTCTAAAACACTCTAGGCCCTGAACTTTTTTCATTAGAAACTGTAAGAATCTGGAAACATTTGCAAGAAACAGTTGTTTTTGCTATCTTTGTGACTGCGTTAAAAAACCGTCGTGACCATTATTGGGATGGCTATCTCTCAGTATTCTAAAGTAGGAGTACTTTGGAATGCCAGGCTGCTTCAGAGAGAAAAACTGCGGGCGTAATTCAGTGCGTTGGATAAAAAACACGTTTCATTATGCGACATATACACAGTTCTATTCGTAATGCCTCATCGGATAATAGCGTTAGCATAGAATAAAAAAGGATGTGATGTTGTGTCTCACTACTAATAATGCGAAAAATTATCAAATCATGTGACACACCTCGCAACGGGCGTACTTAGAAATACAGCGTTAACTTGAACGTACCGCTGCTAGAATGTGAAAATTGACGCCTTTAAATGTGTATTTTTCGATGATTGTTTGACGGTTCGGGACTTGCCGAGAAATCGAGGATGAGCCCCTTGGCTCATTTCGGTTGTCACAATTTTTTCTATTCTTTCGTATGAAACTACGGGAACTGGGAATGTATGTACAAATTAGACCTCCATACCCTGTGCATAGAAAGAGTAAGATCGAAAGAAGCTAATGAAATAAGATAAAAATTGAAAAAGGAAAACTGGTGCTGAAAAAGGCCACCAGTAAATCGAAAAAAGATGGTGCGTCTATGACAAAATAGAACCAACTCGTTCACTATTTCAAGAAAAGGAAGACTTATCTAACCTTCAACTCGGAATCTCACAGTTTATCCATTACCTATAATTGCACTAATACGTAAAGGAAATAAGTTTCATGGCTGAATGTCGTAAGTAAAAAAATTGTCGAGGTAACCTACAACAATCGACTTAATGGAGGCCTTATACAGTTTTCTCCATAAATTAAGCTCCAAATATTTTGGAGAAACAGTTACGATTGAAAATTCAGTTTGTACAAGCGCTATGACGGAGCTGAAGGTTAGTCCCCGAATTATCATTTTTGACTGAACAGTACGGTGATAAAGAATGCTGCATTAAAATAAACATGGGTGACACTGTCAAGTCCGGAGCCTCAGCATTACCCAAATGTACTCGTAAATCTGTAAACTCGTAAATCTGTAGACTCGTAAATCCACATCCTCGTAAATCTGTAGACTCGTAAATCCACATCCTCGTAAATCTGTAGACTCGTAAATCCACATCCTCGTAAATCTACATCCTCGTAAATCTACATCCTCGTAAATCTACATCCTCGTAAATCTACATCCTCGTAAATCTACATCCTCGTAAATCTACATCCTCGTAAATCTACATCCTCGTAAATCTACATCCTCATAAATCTACATCCTCATAAATCTACATCCTCGTAGATCTATATCCTCGTAGATCTATATCCTCGTAGATCTATATCCTCGTAGATCTATGTCCTCGTAAATCTATAAATAATCATTTGAAACAGTACTTGAAGCTCCAAGGATAACGACAAAATCCTTCATCTTGCAGACTTGCAGCCTTGTAAATTTTCGACTCGAAATTGCAGCGACACTAAAATCTGCCCTAGGAGCTCGTGAGAGCAGCTCTGGAGCGCCCTGCCGTGAGAAGTGTTGACGGACTCGCCGAGGAAGCCACGTCCGTCACCACCCAAAGTGCTTGCAGTTTTCTCTCCAGCAGGACTTCGTCAACCAATCATCCACTTTCTTGAAAATGTGGCGCCTCGAAACTCTCGAGTATCTCGTGAAAAATAGGTGTCGCATTTTGGAAAAAGTGAAGGTCAGCAAAGCGCTATGATTTCCTTGTACATAATGGTTTGATGGAAAAACATTTCGGGTTAGTAACCCTAAAAGCTTCCACGAAGAGGTAAAAATGGAACCTCTCTTTTGCCTGCTTTTCATGTAGATTTTCGTATCTTTTCATATCTTTTCGAAAAATGAGGTGCAGGATTTTGTACTTCAAGCTCATTTTTTGAACTTGTGTGAAAATGTTGTAATTCTTTTTTACGCCCATGCAAGAACACACACATGCGAGTTAAAATTTTACCTTGAAGTGCATACACCTCTGAACGATTTCATAATTTGGAAAACAACCAGATCTTTTGAAGTATGAGACAAGTCTCGTCACTCAGCGCAAGTACTACCACTCGATACAGCAGCTAGCTTCGTTACAGGAGTTAACAATTGGGTACAATTTTGAAAAAGGTTTTTTAATCATTTGTCGTGATAAAGCAAAAAACACTGACTGGGTAAGGTAGGAAAAAGCCCTCACTCTGTGATAATTACAAACACATTCTGTAGACTTTCATTTAAAATTTTACCGGTGCGTTGCTAATTTTTTCAGATGATTTTCCGCTGCCAAAAGTGCATTTTCCAGTTTTTATTTACACGCAGTACCTCAAATTCAAACAAAATCAAGTAAACTTCGTGAGTAGAAATAATTGATTGATAATAAGAAAGTTTTAGCCTCCCTTCACCACGACAAAGATGTTCAAAGAGAGGAAGGATGGAGGCACCATTAAGTATGGAGTCAAGAGAACGAGGAATCTATGCACAAAGTGCATAGAAACAGTAATCTAAGAAAAAAGTTGATGTACTAGAAAAAAGTTGAAGAAGATAGTAGTAGGTGCTGAAAAACAAGACAGCAGTGAACCGAAAAAAGATGCTGCGTAACGAAACAAAAATCCTGTGCTATTTCAACAAAAAGAAGGCCTACATAACCATTAGCTTGGTACCTCACATAATCCCCCTGGGAGCGCTAATCCGTGAGCAAAAATTCCGCAGTTTAATTTAAAGTAAGAAATATCCTTTGAGATTAGCCTTGGAGATTACTTTTCACGTGTCATAGTGCATACACTGATGATACGCTGTGCGAACCTCAAATGTTGATGTGCACGCCAAATCTCTGATTATTTTTGCTGCTTGAGTCACAAGATCCAAGAATTATTGACGGTCCCTTTTGAAGCTGAAAAGCAACCTTAGTATTCAGTCTACGCACAGATCACAAGAAGACAAACGCGAAAGAGATGTTTGTGGAAGAGATCGATTCATTGGAACGTAGGGGGAAGTGACGTGGTAAAAAGTCAAGACTAATGTAATTGTCGTGTCTATAGCTCAGACATGCTGCGGTTTATGCTTTCCTGTGTTAAATGCTTCCGCCGAGCGCTACGAGTGTCTCAATTCGAACAATTTAAGGCTGAAAATTTATAAAAATTGTCAGATATCCTACGTGACTTTCCTGGAAAAAACGTGAAGTACTCGGAATTTTTTTTTACCGATCTATAGAGTTCTTTTAGCTCCCCATGAAAAACGCTAAGGCGCATCAAACGACTAATCGTGCCTCAGAAATTTCCAATGGTTGTTGACAGGTTGAAAAATGTACTTTAAACCAAAGAAGTTATGGTTAGATTTGAAATTATTCAAGAAATTCTGAACTTAAAGTCACCTTGCTTTCATCGGCCCTGAAAACTATTTAAAAAATCGTATTACACATCGAAATTCATTGCAACGTAGGGAGTAGGTACATAACTTTGAGGGAAATCAAGGTCTAACAGTTTCTTTAGCATAAAAGCTACTTATTTCTAATTTTTTCCGCGATTACATATACACATGAATACAATAAACAAATCACACGTTTGCGTCGAAATTTTTGAGGCCCCTAGCCGAAGACAGGTGAGCGCTTCTGGCCCCATATGCAAAGATCCGCTTTAAGGTCGCGTGCGAACCTGCCAGCGCTCCGGTCATTCTGGCCTCCCGGAGATAAGCCCCAAGTAATCTTCGCAGGGTGAAAAGTGTGTAACGAAGCTTTTGATTGGTAAGCTCTTCGATGAGGCAGTGACTTGGCCAATCAAAAGTCTTCGCGTACTTTTGAACAAGACCCAAAAATGAGGCTCCACTTGTGCCGGTCTGACAGCCGTGTGCAGGAAATGTGTCTGAGAATCCGGGCAATATTGGCACCGTCAACCTGGGTGATGCGCGAACACACGCTTTAGTTTCACTGTTCAGTTGAGGTCGCGCTGATTCTCACACCAAATTTGACGCGTAAGCTCTCGCATTAGTGGAGTGTGCTGAATTTTAAAATTTGATGGTAAATTTAGAAATTCGAAACGGAATTTTGAAATTCAGAATGAACCATTAACCGAAGCTTCGTACACTAAGCTTGATCAGTTTAAACTTGAAACAGTTATTCACAAGAGACAGCTAAAGTGAACTCTAAATTAGAACACACCTAGAATTATCAAAAGGAACTAGAGGTTTATTCACATATGGTTACGAATGAGAAGTTAGTATTAGTTCAAGACTCTCTAGCCGAATGAAATAAGATCCGCAGAGAGCGAAGAGAAGAGACTATTTTAGTATGACTTCATAAAATGAGAGATCTGCAGTATGCACAAGGTATGTTCCCTCACGCAATACCCTACACGCAGACACAAGTTAGGAATGAAGAGAAAGGAAACAAGGAAAAGACAACAAAGAAGGCATGCAAAAAAATGAAGAGGGCCCGAAAGATCGCAGTCTCGAGGGCCCATCAATAGCCGAAGTAACCTAACAGCATCATGAACGAGAAGTGCTCCAGAGTAGAGTTCACTTTTGACTAAATGGAGAATGGAAAGGTTGTTTATTAGTCGATTGTGATGCTTGACGGGCGCGGTTGGCTGGTACGTCAGGCCAGCAAACTCGACACGTGCATATGTTTGTAACAAATAACAGTACAGGTTATATACCAAGTTAATTTAGGCCTCTTTGACCACAACAAAGGTGTTCATAAGAGAGGAAGGCATCATCTAGTTTGGAATTAAGGGAACTGGGAATTTAGCCATAAGGTGGGTCCCCACACTCGGCTCATAGAAACAGCAAAATTGAAAGAGGTTTATGGAACAAAAATAAAGTTGAAGACGAAAGTAATAGTGGCTAAGAAAACGGACTACAATGACCTGGAAAAAAGGGTTCACGACAAAACAGAAAACGATTCTAAATGATTCAACTAAAAAGGGCCTAACCTTGAGCTCGGGCTCTTACATCTTCCCCGGGAAGCTCTAACTCCCATTCATGCAATACCTATATCCCTAAGTAACAAATTTCAATGGAAGGGTTTCAACAGAGCATACGAAATTGATTTTACGGTAAAACGGAAAAAAGATTCCATATCAATTCGTTTTCAAGACAAATCCATTAGAATAATATACGATGATGCTCACAAAGGAAAAATCGAGCGCTGAACATGCCGTAAACAATGCTGAGACAATCTCGATAAGCAGCAGTCTCCGAAAACAATTTTTAAGAGCAAACAAATTGCAGCGTCAGTTCCTCCCGTTGTATAAAGTGAGTGACGGCGCACCATGAAATGTACACACTTCCTACAGCGCAAGATTATCACGTGTTTACTAAAGCAAGACTGGGTCGGAATTCAAGTATAGGACTTGAAGAATACAGAGTTCCAGCACAGTATATTTCGTTATTACAGCCTCTTCTAACGTTGCAGGCTAGTACCCATGCTACGCCTTTGGATAAGCCATAACTGGCCTTATCTAGCCTCTTAAATATTAAAGAGCTGCCAATAAAAAAATATGATCTTTCGGACATTATCGTGCTGGCTTCACGAGAGGAACAAGTGTTTAAGAGATTTTTAAGAGTTTTATGCATACGCATTTGAATAGAAACGTGCCTGCGCGTAACGTTTGCTTGAGAGAAGCTTCAAAGCTTTGTGATCACTCGAAAAAATCTATTGTCAGCGAGGACTCCTTCTTTTAACCCTCGCAGCGCGCATCTGAGTTCCTGTTGTCTTCATCGAACAGCATTTTTAGGCTGCTGCGAAACTGCCAATACATGAAGCATGGTGCTGCGAAACTGTCTCATCTCTCATGTTCTTGTTCAATTTTGCAACACCTTTTTGGACTCTTGCTACCAAGCGCAAGCTTGTGCAGAATGGAGCATCAGAGGGGCGCTTTACTCGTGACCTTAGTGCACGAAAAGGCATGCTTAATTTAACTTGGGTATCGTTAGGGTTGTCCATTAATGCTAATGAAATACTAAACGACATGGCGCACAGGATTCTGTTGCAAATCGTTTTATGTCTAATATTGTTCATCATACCATTCTTGAAATGTGGCTAACGACATTTTCAAAATAAGCACCAAGTCTTCTTCTGTACGTCAAGGAGTCGTGGAAGCCATACGCCAGGGAGCAGGTCGTTATTTTACAGTATAAATATTTTCTTTTCAGATGTTTTCACCGACGTGAATGTTGCACTAGATTAAACTGTTATGAGGGATCTGTAATGATTTATTGTTTCTCTAACAATGACTGAATCACGACTGTTTTAAAGTGGAAAATCATTATGTGAACACCACATATTTTTGTTCTAATTTCTTTGTGAGTATTTTTGTAGAAGCTTATATCAGGACCTTCTCAAACGCACCCATACAGAACTCTACAAAACTCAAACCGCTATTTCTCGTTTAAAAAAAAACATTCGACGGAAACAGGCTCAAAAAGTGTCAAAATTTGTCGCACAAAAACTGAACTCGGATTTCTTTTGTGCTGCGAGAGTGAGTGCAGTCGTGGAGTATTGCCTCGGGCGCGCTCTAACAATTCCGCAGTGTTAGGTAGATGCTTGTGTTTTTAATAACAAACGTGAGCTAAGTCTCATTGATTCACATAATATTAGTATCATTACTTTACTTATTAATATTAATCATAACAGTTCATCACGCGTTAAAAGACGAAGAAAATTACTGATCATCTTTACTAAAACACTCCCTAAAATTCAATATCACTCTATTCATAAAAACATAGTTCAAGAACATAGTCTTGTCTTGAACATAGTTCCAAACCCCCAAACGAAGATCTCATTCAACTATCAAAATTTTATCCATGTTTTTAAAAAAGAACATATTCAAATAATAGAGGCCTTCCATATTCATCAATTTAAACCGTCCCTCAATGAAAATACCATAGATTTTTTTGCTCTAAAACTATTCAATAGGACTGTAGGTTAGAAGTTTGAAACCTCTTGATCGTTCATTTCGGCCTTGCCTCTGGTGCTGTGAACACGTAGCTATTGCGCAATATTAGCTAGTCATCTAGAGATCAGTCTTCCTTTTGTACAAATTAATTGCCTCTAGTCATTTTGCAATTTGAGCTGTATTAGCTTTTTCTTTTTATATCGTCTGACTCTGTTTTTGCCTTTTTGCTTTTAATTTGCATTTCTTAGTACTGTGACTGAAAATTTACTCTGAGTGATACGCAGATTTACACTGATTTACTCTAAAATAGAGTGTTATTTAATTTTAAGGAGTGTTTTAGTAAAGATGATCAGTAATTTTCTTTGTCTTTTAACGCGTGATGAAGTGGAAAAATTTCGTATGGTCAAGAAATTGGAAAAGAAACTATTGATAATACCATTAATATTACATCCATTACTATCCAAATAGATGAATAAATACTCGTTTGGCAGAAACAAAGATAACGCTTGAGTTTTATTTCCTGTTCTTAATACAACGAAAGGAGAATCAAGATTTGTGTGACGTGAATGAAAGGACCGGGCAAAACAGAACTTGATATATAAAATGAAATTTGATTTTTGCTAGTAGCACCAAAGTGTGGTCACTAACTTTTTTGTATTTTTCACACTGCTGAAATTAACGACCATATTTTGCTGAGAAACGACGATAAGTTTGAAGCAATAGCGGTACTTAACAGTTAGAGATGGAAAAATTCTTCTTCTTAGTGAGCGTATTTTAAAACATCTTCAAGCTTCGTATGAACCACAATATCTGAGTCAAAGTTAATAATTACAATGGATTAATTAGATGTTAGTATAAGCCTCTCTTACCGTAACAAAGGCGTTCCAAA
Organism: Platorchestia sp. MABIK; assembly: GCA_014220935.1. Taxonomy (NCBI): domain Eukaryota; kingdom Metazoa; phylum Arthropoda; class Malacostraca; order Amphipoda; family Talitridae; genus Platorchestia; species Platorchestia sp. MABIK. The sequence goes on along the minus strand of JACJUY010004252.1, from coordinate 38,778 downwards.
GAGAGGAAGGAGGAAAGCACTATTTAATATAGACTGAAAGAAACGTAGAATCTATGCACAAGATGCATAGAAACAGTAAGAGAGAAAGAATTTGTGACACAAGATAAAAGTTGAGGAAAAAAGTAGGTGCTGAAAAATAAAACTGTGGTAAACCGAAAAAAAGTTTGTCAGTAACAAAACACGAATAAATTTAATTTAAGGAATAAGGCCTACCTGACCTTAAGCTCAGGACCTCACATATTCGCCATGAGAGCGCTAATTCCCATGAATAAATCAATTGTATATCATTGAAGGGGAAATAATTACAATAACAAAAATGCATGATACGACGAGCATTTACTGAAATTTCCTGGACTAACAGTCGCATGAGATCAAATTATTAATGTTTCACTAGGTACTTCACTGCTGGATTCAACAGAGCGCAAAAAAGATTAAAACTCCAAAAAGGAATGGACGATAATTCATGTACCACTGTCATGAACCGCTCTGACAAGGTCGTCATCTGTACGTAAGACACATTCAACTCCAAACTGTTTTGAATAATTTAAGGCGGGAATTAGAGGCGAAAATGCTAAACGTCTCGTATAAACTATACAAACTCATTACCTTGGCCATTAAATAGTTATAATTTCAAATTTTTTCAAGTGACTCTAAAAACAGATTGAATAATATTTGAAAAACATGCAGTTCTCACTCGCTTTCTCAAATACATTTGCAAGTTCTTTCATGAGAAAATGATATTTTTCAAGAATAAAACAACTCGATCGTCCCCGACACAATTTTATGGATCCCGATAGAAGAAACCATCGGTAAAATTATCAGTTAACCCAAAGCTCATGAACGAAACCTGGCGATGGCTTCAACTATTATAATCGAAATTCTCACGTACATTCAAATACAACTACAAATCATGCAAAGCAGCATCACTACACGTGTTGCCAACGTAATGTAATTCTAGGGCGTATCCCCGTTACGAGAGAGCTACCCTGAAGGTCTGGTCGGAGCTGCAGGTACGCGGCTTAACTGATTCAATTAACGGGTCGCGACGAGGCCGCAGGCAGACCGTGTCCGGTCATTTGTCAGCCCCGATTAACAGATTAACGAGCGTGAAAATCGACCTGATTGTCATGGCTTGCTGTGAAAAACGAAATTACATAATCACAGCAACTGCAAGCGGAGAAGATTTGTTGATGTCACTTTGGAATTACACGCGCGTGCAACTTTCACAAAAATTGCAATTTCTGTTAAGTTTTATTAAAATTTCACTGAAGTTCTTTATCTGTCATAAGAAACACGAATGACGATGAAGAATCAGGGCTTGTCAAGTTATCGATAGCAAGTTCACTGATATATATTGTTGTAATAACGGCTTCATTGACAAAGAACGTAAACTAAGTCAGCAATTAAGTTAGCACTAGTTATATTGGAATTCAGATAGCATTATGTACGAAATCGTTTTGTGAATTAGGGAAATTTTCATTTTCAAAATCCTTTGCTTATACAGGAGGAGAATACTTTACTGTTAAACTAGTAGAAAAACATTATTATTAACCGATACAGCTGCAGTTTCATCCATTATAACGCATAAACACTAACACTCAAACCTACACACAATCATTTGCAAACATGCAAATTTCAGAACGAAGAAATTCCATGGCACATAAACATTCACGTCTTGCATTCACATATTGTTCTGGATAGCCGTCTTGTTTTCTAAATAATTAATTTTGCCCAATCTTTGCAAAATTAATTATCTTGATTGGGCACGAAGTTACACGCCATGCCCACACCCCGATATTAGAGACCTAATTTTCACTTCGTAGCCTGCAGAGCAATAGAGAAGGCGAGGGAGCAGCAGGAGGCGTGGTGTAACAGTCGGGCGATACCAAACCTATTCCCTCACTCGATCTATCTTCTCTAGAACGGCCGAAATTCTTGAGCAGATAAAACTGCGCTCGTTTTGGCAAAAGATGAAAGCTAGAATTTCATTGTGGCTTCTCGGTAGAAATAGAGTTTAGGAACATTTGGCGATTTTTGGTAAAAATCCTCCGATGTATTTGAGAGCAGTTCGTAAAAAATTCATATTGTTAAAAAAGGTGAAAACCGCTGACCATGGTTTCCAGAGATATTCGACTGTTGGGTTAAGCTCACAGTCAGTCCGTGTGCGCTTTCAAAGCTCAACATTTTCACACAGATATTCGATTAACAATTTTCGTTTCATTTTGATATTAAAACTAAAAAAAAAAGCCCTTTCATTCTCAAGAGAGTTGGGAGTGAACGATTATCACGAGGTGAAACGTGGTACGAACAGAAATTGTACACGCGGATGAGAAAAAATAACAATGAAGTAAATATCATTGCATTTGCAATTGAGAAAGCAATTTTGAATTTCTTACTCTGTCTTCACTGTAGTAGACTTGTCGCAAATAAAATTTTCTGCAATTTTATACTTTGAGGACAGGTACGGGTGCATACGAGATTGAGCTAATGCAAATGTTATGATCGGGAATATTTCTACGGTCTTAGGAGTAGACTTCATTCTCACGACTAAGAAGGCATATTTTTCATTCATTCTAAGATTTTTCTCGTGCTGAGAACACGTTCAGAGCAAATAAGAGTTCCAAACGTCCGAACGCCGGCTGCAAACAAACAAATTACTCGGTTCGCTGAAGAAAAAGTTGGAGGAACGCAAGGCTCTTTCTTCTCTCCCCGGAGTTCGTCGTAGTAAACGATATTTTAATGCAGTGCGTTAGTGTTGAAGCAATCTTACAGCCAAACTCCGGCACAATGGAAAAAGTTCGTGATGAACTTGACATTGTGACTTAGAAACGTTCTTCAGTGACGTCGAGACAAGCAAAACCTAGAAAAGATTCGTGAGCTCATTAGCCCCTCGGCGTCTGTTCAGAATTAGCTGTCTCTTGTCGCTGTGGAAGCGTTTAGTTGCTCTCAGAATTTAAGCAAAAATCACTAAAAGATTTTACTCGAATAAGTGTGGAGAAATACTAATATGAGAATAAATTGAGTTAGTCTGTATGCATGAGCTTTCAGTTAAACGAAAAAATATTCGTTGAAGAAAATTCTGTGCAAATCAACGGTCTGTCCGTTCACATGATACAAATCCGCCCTTTCTATCTTACCTTTTCCGCTCAACTTTCGCTCATTTTAGCCACCGTCGACTTAACTGAAAATATTTAATTTACTGTGATCATTAGAAGCAACAAATTTTGTAAAGGCAACAAATTTTGTAAAAGCGACAAATTTTGTAGAAGCGACAAATTTTTGTAGAAGCACACAGTAGACTCACCGTCAGTGTAGACGGTGGAAACGTAGGTCCAGTTATAGTAGCGCACGATGTCGACCATCACCTGGGCCTGGTAGTAGTCGGAGGGCACAACCCGCAGGAAGTCTGAGAAGCGACTCTTGTCACTCAGGTCGAGTGACGTGGCGGAGTATCCCACTTGTGGGATGTTGAACAGCTGCAGCAAGTTCTGAACCTGTCGCGCCAGACGTAAATGTTCTCACCACCGTATTAGGTACTGGAGCTACACTGTTAACCTTTCATGTTAGGTGAGTGTGCTGTGCGGTAATTATACAATGAAAGAAATTAGCATTTCCGTTAGCGAAGTTGTGCTTCATGACTTAAATGTATTACTTACCATCACGATGAATCGAAATGATCGACTCCCTTCAATTATTTTTTCCGTGCAAAAAACAAATACACCTACCAAAAGATATACCTTATAAAACCGCTTTCATTTATTTTAATATTTAATTATTTTGGACACTTATTATTCATCCTTCAATTGGACTTGACCAGCTATTTTTCAAAAACGTGTGAAAGAATATTTCACTTTTATACTGTAACCTACACGATTCATGTTGATAGCCGGATCACATATGCATTCGATAACAAATTTAGATATTAATAGAAATGACATTTATGCAATGAAGCTTAACTTCATGTTCAAAATTATAAATACCATATATTATCTTTTCAAAATAAAGTGAACTTTTACACACGAATTGAGTTACACGAATGGAAGCATGAAAAAATATTCAAAAACTCTACGGGCATCAGTACCAGTATTTAACTATCAAATGGTAAAAAAAGTCATTTAAAAAGTATCATAGTGAATGATGCTTTACTATATAATTAGAAACATAAGTTGCTAATTACTTAAAAATACACACCACTTAGTGCGTAGGACTAAAAAAAGTAAAGAGCTTGAAAAAAATAATCATTACAGAAGTCAAAGGAATTTCACATTATTAATATCATTTTGAGCGACGTCAAACTATTGGTTTGTGATGATATAATTCAAAGGAGTTAGCGTCTATATCTCTCAATACATTTGGTGAGCGACAACCCCGTCAGTGAATAATTGTGAGACTGAAAAAATAAATCATAGCATGATTAAATTGTGCAAAAGTACTTCAGTTCTCAGGCGACTATACGCTTAAGAAAGAGAGATTATTGTCGTGTTAACGACGAAACATTTCATGTCTGCTATGGTCAACCCATGTGTGCATCCATCCATCCATTCATTAATGAAGATTAGAGGTAATAACACCTAAACAGAAAATTTCTTGCGTAAATACTGAGCTTTCATAAATACTGTAAATATGTAAATACTGTAAATACTGTGCTTTCAATAATGAAGAGTAAACCCTTTATTTAAATATGAATCATAAACATAATCTGTGCGGCGCACACCCTTTATCCTCAAGCCAAACTTACCTGGATAGTGACAGCAGAAGAGCCAGGGCCCACGACACCGACGATGTTTTTGGTGCGGTTTGGTCGATTGAATCCTCTAGCGCCGTCGGTGGCCCAGCCGCCGCCATCAGGGTCCGACAACGCGTCGCGGATGAACTCTGCCAGCCACAACATGCGGTAAAGACGAAGCTCTCACTCCGATAAGGCTTAGGGAATGAAGTCAGAGAGCGAAAAAATGCATGGCAGGTTTGCAGGTGCAAATTCAGCTGTAGAAATGGAGTTTAACTCTGAAGGTAAGCCTAGTCGATCACAAAGCTCCGACAATCAGTTTTAGGAGACAAGTAACGCAAGGAAAAACAGCGATTATGTTTGCTTACAAGCTCCTGCAAGCACATAAAATGTGTTCCAAGGGGTAATACAGATCTATTGGTCAACCAAAAACACACACAACCTCAGTTCCAAAGAGCGTAGGGATCGAAATGGAACGAAATGTACTGACTCGTTGATTAAATATTTGTGCACCTGTAAGGAAAATTATAGCACGAAAGGTGCACGAAATGTCCCACATGCCAAACATAGATGCACAACACCACAGAGGTGCGTTCATTGGGTAGTCGAAAATTTTTTTCATGAGTTGAAAAGACTGTATGTTTTTCCTACGTGTAATTTGGAGTCGATTCTACAAAGGCTACAGAAGGCAACGTAAAGTATGTCTAAGAATACCAATTATGTAAATTTGCTTCTGCGGTCATGATTTCAATAAAAACATTGTCCTACGTTTTAATTACCAAACTTGTCTCGGTCTTTTCATTTCCCCGAAAAATTAGGTCTTCTTAAATCAGGTCATCCTATGAGTTCTGTTTGAATTTCGAATAAATAATTCAAGTGACCAAATGTAACATTTAATTGAAGATTCAATCGGTAATGTACTTTCCCTGGTTATCAATGACTCCCATCTATTAACAAGCTTATTAATACCATTATTGCAAAACTCTTTTGGTTTTGATTCGAAGAACTCACAAATGTCAGTTTCAACCTTTTCCTGTTTTGCAAAAGTTGTTTCTTCTTAATGATTTTATAAGCTACGAGACACATGGTGTTCTGAAGGCGCTGCTGAGTTTCCTGTCTTGAACTCATAAAATATTATGTGCCTCAAATGGTTCTTGGGACTCCATGTTACCAGGACTTTATTAGAGCAAATTTTAATATTACTGCACTGTAAAATGAAATTTGATAAGTTTAAATGTATCTCAACATAAAAATAATGTTCAGCTCCATTAGACATTATAAAAGTTCGTTAAAATTTGTTCAATGTAAAAAAAGGTAATCTGCGGGCAAAACTTATGGGATGAAAATGAAAGAACAAGATAAGCTACTTTAATTATTTGAGGTGTGTATTCGTCTAAATCCTAATTTCAAACGTTTCGACCACAGGCCATCATCAGTGGTAAGAATTCTGGAAAGTACAGAGTAAAAAAGTAAAAATAGGCTATTTTAGAATGACAAATCTAAAAGCAAGCTATAAAATTATGTTAATTACGATTATCTATTTGCTATGGCTAAAGGAAATGAATTTAGAGTGTTGTTTAAGCACTGCTTAAGTTTAAAAATGTACAAGGACTCTAAAATGTGCACAGGTTGTATTTGAAAATGAGTTTTATTCGAGTACATACCTTAAATGATTAAGCGATTAAAGTGGCTTATCTTGCTCTTTCATTTTTATTATGGTTGCTACGGCTCCCTGATGACTTTTATGGGATGAACTAAAATTTCTCCTGTGAAAATACTACATTTTTTCACTGTCCTGTGAAAAACGTAATTAAAAGTTTAATTAATTTTATATACGATCACTGACCGTGATAAAAATGAATTTATCCTGCGTTTCACTAATGAAGCAACACTTATAAGAAATTACTTTGAAATTTCTTACCAGATAAGAGAGATACCTTAATGTGCCGAGATTCATTTTGGGGGTTGAATTCTTACAATTTTCTCGTTCTAGTCTTCTGCAACATATTTACTGAGCTACAATATTAACCTAATTATATGGGTAGTCAAATGTGAAAAAAGCATCAGCGTCGTAAAAATCAATTCCAGAAAGAAATTTCGGAATATTTTTGTTACTTCAAATGATTTTGGTTTCCAAAATTGTAAAACATATCTTTCTATTTATTTTGAGCAGCAAAACCCAACATTCCCGAGTTAAACTTGAGCGGCTATATTACCCAATTAACTTTGTACTTTTTCACTTGTATAAGCTTTTTGAAAACGATTTCCACTCGACTACCATCAGCATCAGTTTGTCACCGACAACAGAACCAGAAAGAAACTGACATTTGGCAGACAACTTTAAAAAAAATCATAAGGAAATGAATTCCACAAGAAATAAAATATTCTCAGATTGCTCATGAACAAGGACGACACCATCTCCATGCGGTAGTTAGTTGAATGTTCATGAATCACTAACAACCATGAAATATCTATCGAAAGTTCCAATTCGTGGGTACCAAAATGGTCACTGTAGGAACATTAATCTCTGAGGTGCAGCTGCAGACGTGAGATATCTGTCGATCTACAGAAGGTAGAAATAATTAGAGGAATGCTGTAGAGGACAAGGCGACGTCCACCTCACCGCCAGATTGGGCGGCCAGTGATTGGCAGGCTGTCACTTTCGTGATGAAGACAAAGGGGAGAAGAGCTCCGGCGGATGAGGTACTGCCAAAATAAAGACTCAGAAATCATCTTCTGTCATCGCTCCTTGGGAAAGGTGAAAAAGTTATGGAAGTCTTTATATTTTCGTTGCTAACTTCCTCGATGATTTCCAATAAATTAATTTATCTTCGGTTTTGATCTATTATTATTTCCATTAGTTAATGATGGTTTATATTAGGTTATTTAAGTTCGTTTGAGTCTCCCCTAAAGCAAAAATGCATTCCACTGAGAAGAATGAGGAAGCCACTATTTACCATTGATTTTCGAGAATGTGGAATCGATGCACAAGGAGCGTAGAAACAGTAAGTATAGAAAAAAGTTAATGAAATGAGAAATGAAAGTTCAGGAAGAAAGAAATAGGTGCTGAAAAACAGGACGACAGTGGACCGAAAAAAAAGGATCGTAACAAAACAAGCAATATGATTTACCTCAATAAAAAAAGGTCTACATAACCCTAGCTCGTAACCTCACATATTCCCTTTAGGAGTAAACGGTGGTTATAAAAATGAGACGCATGCGGTGAGTATTGCACAGCTAAGGTCTTATTTTTATCCATTGATATTCGATAATCTCAGTCACATAAGTGGTTGCGCGTGCATGGGGCTCAAAGGGGACAAGTCCTGCCATAAGCTTTGGGAAAAGAAACCAATCTGCTTCCAAATGATATCTTCCTTCCACAATTGAAATTAAAACCATTCTCAGGGTTCACTAATCTTTAACTCAGTTCTTTAAGCCAATCTTTATGTGTTCTGTCACACCATTATCATACATTATTATACCTACGTCTGTACGTCTCACACTACCAAATACTCGAAAACGTTTTCTATTTGAAAACTGAATGTCGTGTAAATTATAAATCTGATGACAGCGAATTTCATGTCCATGCCACTATCCCGTGCGATAAATTAATTGTCTACATGAAGATAGCAGACACGCTACGGTTGTTCAAGATTCTTTGATTTTCCAAACCACCCAACCATCAAGTGAAGCTGGTGGGTGTCCGAACATTGAACTTGTCAAAACTCTACGGACGTTAGTTCCAATATTTAACTACCAAATGAGGATTTGATTTTTGTTAAATCAATCTGATCTATTATTTGAAATATCAGCTATGCAATTATTTACTGTGTAAGGACTATCAACCGTCCCCGTTTTGGTCACTTTCCAATTATTTTATTATCTACTTAAGATTTCATAGCCACAACACAGGCAAACTTATGAGAGCGAGGAGAATGAATCACTTAGTAAGGCCTCTAGAAAACAGGGAATCTGTTCACAAGGTTTATTCTCTCATAGGATTTCCTGTACAAATAAACAGCAAATTAGCAAGGAAGAGGATGAAAAAACAAAGAGACAGCAAGACAGCGTGAAGACTGAAAAAAAAAGTGAACACATAAGCTCGTAGTTCCGAAGGCAAACCAATAGCTGAGGTACCTTAACAGTCACTCTCTGAGTGTGCCACTTTGCAATACATAGGACAGATAAAACTCGACTAACCTATGCTCATTGCCTATCCTGTGCATCCTGAGTGGTGGTTAAGTAGTCCAGGTTCAAGATAGGTTACTCCAGCACATGCGCGGAGTTGTCCAATCAAATTATAAAGCCTAAAAGGTTTGAAAGAGTTCAAATATGTAAATTTGAATGTGCAAAAAAGCCAATTAGATTAGAAGTTAGTTTGGGCCTCCCCAACCGTAACAAAGGTGTTTCAAAGAGAGGAAGGATGAAAATTTAAGGGAATACAGAATCTATGCACAAGGAGCATAGAAACAGTAAGTTGAAAAATAAGTTCATGAAACAAGATAAAAATTGAAGAAGAAAGTAGTAGGTGCTGAAAAACAGAACGGCAGCGAACTGAAAAAATATTTTCAGTAACAAAACAAAACCCCATTCTATTTCAACAAAAGGAAGGCCTATCTAACCTTTAGCTCGGGACCTCACACATCCACTTAGGGAGTACTAATTCTCATAGGTACAATAGTTGTATTCCCTGAGGGGAGTAAATAATATGTACTGAGAAATTTCAATTTAAACATTTGATTACATTGCATCAGGATATATTAGAATTTTCTACTCAGCATTGTAAAAATCTTGAAAATATATTTCAATAGAATTTTTTGCAAGGATTTGGTAGAGAACGTATCTTTTATCTGTGATTGATTTTCTTGGATGGGTAAAATTAATGTCAAATAGCTGTGATCAAATAACTATTTATCATGGTCAGCAAACACTGGTTTGCTTTGAATTCGAAGCGTAAAAGATCCACATTTTCAATGCAAAAGACTCAACAAATTTTTTCGGAATCTCAGTGTAAGTTCCATCCTAACACCCACTAGCTGCGGAGCATCTAGGAAACCGATATAGGAGAAAAAATAAAAGGAGTTCTTCATGGCCACAGCGTTGTAGGAACAAGAGCAAAGTCTATATACAAGGCAACATTTCATCGACGTGCGGCCAACTTTCTAACTTTATCTCTAAGTCAAACCTCGTTCTTGCGCAAGACTGTCGCGTAAGAAATGAGTGGCTTTCCCTGCAGCTGTGCACTTCTCGGCCCAAATGCTGGTTGGGGCCAAGCAAAACACGTCCAATACGTTTTGTAAGGAAAACTTTCATTTGACCATAAAACTGATGTACGGTCAATTCGCCAAGCCTGATGTAAAGAATTCAAATTTACCGTATTTTTGCCGTTTGTGGGTAGTGATGTGTGGTTGAGTGTTATTTGATTCTCTTCCAATAAGCAGTTCATCACATTTGGTCCTACTAACTTGAGTATAACGCGACTTGCTGGGCAATGCACCGTTGTTTGATCTCTATCCTTCAATCAAAAAGAATCCTAAGCAGGAAAACTTAGTCCTTATGCTCTAAATTAATTTCGACAAACTTTGTGCAATTTTCAGGGTAGTGAGATTCCCTAAAAGAGTAATGTTCCACTTTTAGAAATTTGTTGAGGTTTAATTCCAATTTATAACTGGAATTGAGTAAAATATATCGACAGGAACAATATCATGTGTTCACTTCATAAGAAAAAGTTCTCGAATCAAAAATAAGCTTCGTTGGAACATATTTCATACGTTGTGTTTCATGGAGCTTATACTCGATCTATCGAGAAATGTTTTCAATTATTTCACTTTAAAATGGCATTGCTTTAAAATAAGTTTAAAGCGAATTTCATAATTTTGAAAGTATATTTGGTTCATTGAAAAATAATAAGAATGATGCTGTCTCGATTTAGAAACCAATTAATAGTTCAAAATTTATTTTTAAGGATGATTTCATTCTTTTTCTCAGTATAAGAGGTACAAGGAAAAATGCAAAAATGACAAAATATTTCCGATATTCTAACTAAAAATACAGACAAACACACTTATCACTCCTAAAACGTTATTTGGAGAAAAACAACACAAGGAACCCACTTAGAGTAAGCATTTGAAGCGTAAATTCAGAACACATTTTTTGAACAACACCAGTAGTATTTTTACTGAAAAAACATCTGCTGGTCACAGTCAAAATCAATTATTATCTCCCATAGCACAGTCGAAGTCCGGGTACATGGGATTGGAAACCACTCTAACCACGAGAAGAACTGACCCAAACTTTGCTCAAGAGCGATGGAAGAATACCAGCAGGAGTCTCTGATTTCGATGCCAAGTCTGATGTTCGGCAGCAGTCGAGGGTTGCGGTTGATCTCATCGACAGCAAGGAAGGCTGCCTCCACTCGCTGGATACCGTATTGCTCGCGTATCTGGAGAGAAAAAGAATAGGAGGTGTGACACGGCGATATTTCTCGAGGAACATTTTTGTAAAGAATGGTTATCGTCTTGTGCGCGGGAAATCGATTGGTGTGCAGAGTACGAAACATGGGTATATTTTAATTGGAAGCTCAGAGGCTTGTGCAGAAAGATTGTAATTTTCAGCATTGAAAAATATCATTTAAAAAAATTGTGATACACGGCAAATGATATACAGCAAAAGATCTAAAAACTTGAGTTATTTCACGTCGTCGGTTGGCAGACATTTTAACAGTCGTTAAAATCATGGTAAAAAATAACAAAAACATGAAATAATATTTCAGTAAAAAAGTGAAAACATAGTGCCAGAAAGTCTCTAGTGGAACTTCCTAGTGCAAAGAATCTAAAACGAAGTAAAAATTTAGTTTCTATTTCTGTTCACTCGCCTGATAAGCTCAAACAAGTCCTGCTGTACTTGTGGTGAGCTGATGAGGTGCTAGAGTCTTTTGTGCGAGCGAGGGTCCCAAAATACTGCTATGACGATGAACGCTAAGAATAAAACTCAAGAAGACAGAATTTCACAGGGACAACATTTGAAAACTCTGGATTTTTATTTTGTATGCACATTTAAATTCTCAGAAAATAATCAGTAACGAGCGCATGTGTGAATCTCCACGAAAAATGACGCACCAATTATTCTGTTCAATGCTTAAACCGGCAGTTCATCTCGTTTTCCATGCGCAACAGAAGGAGTGCTATTTAGGACCTGGCGTACATTGAGCATGCGTTCCTTTGTGGCAGCTTCACATTGAAGAAATGACAACAATTGGGCCCAGTAATCATCTGTGATATGTGAGCTGGTCTGAAGACAAATTATATCTAAAAAGGAAGCCTCAAGCATAATGCTTCAAGGCGAGGGTAACTAAACAAGCATTGAATAATGCACGGTAAAATAGAGGGGGGAACTGTGAATAGAACACCTCGGTCACCATTTTGGATAATGGGGAACATTTGCAGAGAATACAGAGCCGTGTTCTGGGCGCCGCGTTTCAGAACGTCGACACAAAACAAAGACGAGGCTTCACTTGCACTGCAATCCTCCGGGCCTTTGTAGAGAGGGTCGTAATGAGACGGGACCTCCTTCTCATTAGTCCAGGCTCTCACGAAACGGCTTATTTACTTCCCATTCCGAGCTTCTGTGTCCGAAACTGGGGCATGCTCTCACCACGGTCGCGGACTTTCTAAAGCTGCTTTCAATTGTCGTGCAGTTAAGAAAGGATAAATTTTAGGGCTCTTTTGCTGCTTCAGGAGTTTTTCATGAGTTCTGAATTCATTTCTGAAATGAACATCGCTTGCTCAAAAAGAGAATCGAAGTTTACTTTATTTTTGAACAGTTGATCAATAAATGTTAAAATGCATTGTTGCATCGTGTTCAACTTTAGTTTGCAAAATTTATAATTCTAGTAGTACGACGAGATAGAATATTGTCCAAAATACTGTAACGGTATAAAGGTTAGATCTTTTGGTTGGCACAAACATTTTCGTTCAAACCATTTTTCTAAGGAGATTATTGGGATTTGAATGTATTTTAGTAAGAAACAGAATTTTTCATCTCCAGATTTAAATAAAATAGCTTGAGTATTCACAATGAACTCTTCGTTCTGATTTTTCCCTTTAGAACGGCAGGATTTTAATTGTTCCTTCTGAGAAGCCTTTACTGTGTAATAGGAGGAAGTTTAAGTTGCAAGTAAAAATGTATCAGCTTTTGAAGCAAACTTACGACTCACGAAAATTGAAGAAAAAGACCGTAGATGTATTTCTTTGCGAATCCCCAGTGAGATAATGCTTGGGCTGAGAGTAGATGTCACTTCAATTTTCAGTGAGAGAAACCTGGAAAGTTTGAGTCAGGCACTTTCTTTTTATAATACCAAGTAATGTGCGTCCTAACGATCTAAATTGCTCAAAGGAATCCAAATCGAGGAAGGCGCAGCCGAAATGCAGCAGTCACACTAACGGGAAATGATGATACGCTGCTCTTCTATAAGGCATACTTTATATCAATAGTTTAGAAAGTAAAATGAGCGAACTCAAAAACAATACATGGCATTTTGAAAGAAATAAAATCTAAATTTAAAAAATACAATTTAAATCTTGAAAATGTGTTGAATTTGAAAAAACATGCTTATTGGCCGGTCAATGCATAAATGAAACTGTCAAGAACTTGGAAATTGACAGAAAATCTTCAAGATTCTTGCCATGAGATCTGAAAGTTTATTTTTGAAATCTTAATACCCTTTTACAGAATGCATATCACTCATCAATAAACGAAGCTATTCTATTCGGAAAGCTTACTGAATGCCATCTAAATAACCGTATTACATTTGTATGCTAGCCCTCAGTCGTAGAGCTGAAACGAAGAAGACCGCTCATAAAATAGTGCTCGAAGCGATCCAGAAACAAAGATCAAGAGTCTAAGGCGCCAGCTGTCTACAGACCAAAGTTCAAGTAAAGCGAAAGAGACTTTAGTAAGGACTGAGCCCATCGCACGTCTCTTGCAGGTCGACTGAGAGCTTGGGTCTATCTCGGGTCGTCATGACGTGGCTATTAGAACTGAAGGGTATGGATGCACACACGCTTGTGCTCTTCGTTCACAAGTGGCAAACGAGGCATTGTAAGCGCCCTCTTATAATGTTGCAGAGCTCCTGGCTCTTCACCAGTCCTTCAACTCATCCAAGCTCAAATGTTAAACTGACAACGGCAGTTTAATTGTTTACTGTAATACAACACTAAATGACTATTATTCACTATTGTTACTCTTCCCAGTAACCGTAATTAACTGGTGTTTCTCAACCTAATAAATGTAATTCATTATGTTTCGTCCCGTTTAATTTACAAGGGCTCAATTACTAGAGCATACCTTCCTCGATTTCAAGTAAAAAGTTTATTGCTTTAAATATTTTTTGTATTCAATCGTCAACAAAATGAAGAAATTATGCTCGATAATTTATTTCATCATACAAAATTTTTCAGGTTTCAACACACGCGCAGCACACTAAGCCTTGCGGACCCCTTTTGATAAGTGACATGCACATCATCATAAGAAGTGATGAGCTCGGATTTTTTCTCTGCATTAGAACAGAAGCATAAATTTTAGTTCTGCAAGTCTTCAAACCACATCAAAAGACACAAAAAAAGAAACTGGACAACGAGTGTGTGTTTTCATTAAAAACTCTTTAGATAAACGCATGATTAATTCTTATACAGAAATGATTTCAAACGGTTTTTAGAAAGAATGTAAAAGGTGCAATACCATTACTCGAAATTGAACATCTTACTCACCAGTTACAAATAAAACATCTTTCGCTAACAAGGATCATCTAATTTAATTTTCCGTCAACGCTAGATGAAAGTTTACAGCTCGCCCTCCGAAGATTCATCATTTTTCCACAGAACGAGCTGTCAGAAAAACGCCCCTTCGGTCCAAAAAATAATAATAAAAACGAACACCAAGGACAGACTGGAGCACTTCGCTCTCAGCGCAGATACTTCAGCGGCAGTTAGAGTCAATTCTTGCGAGTCTTATGTTTCATTCAACGAGTTTGAAAGATTACGAGAGGGTTGTGTTTTACAATCAAGAAATTGAGGAGACTAGGCGATTTGATTCAGAGAAAGTAAAATTCCAAGTCGGTTTATTTCTTGGATTTTTAGAGAGTAGCACTGTAATACACGCGGAACAAATCTAAAAGTTTACATCCCTTTGCAACTTCAGTAGAATTGGGTGACGCGGAAGCGTGAGAAAGCATGGTTTGCTAACCTGGCGCACCAGAGTCAAATCTTTTGGCCAAGTACACGGACGCCGGTGCAAATGCAAAAATGCGGGAAATACTGTGGTTTTTTATGCAGGCTGTAGCAAATATGAGGGCAAATTCGCAGCAAAAATGAAATGAGATCCATACGTCGACTTCTTTGCAGGCAGAAATTTTTTCCCTGCATTAGTGACTAAGCTAAAACAAACCCTCTGAAGGCAAAATTTGTAATCTGGTGCTAGACACAAACGTTCCCTCATTTCGAGTTCCGCAAGCAGGAACATCTCACCCAAAATATCAATGATAACCTTGCAAAAAGTTCTTTCCTGTTAGTCAGGAATTGGCGACCGTCACGTTTATCGTTTTTCTTTAGGGCTTCTACAATTACTTCCTTATTGACTAGCCTCCATTCGCCTGTTATATCTAAATTTCTCATTACCTCCAATTTCAGCTACAGTAAAAGTACGTTAACTAAATGGCTATTATCGTGAACTCTCACTTTCAACGCGCAGTGCTATACGAAAAATTCCCAGACTTCCAACCCTTATTTTACTGGCGTACCATTTTAAAGAGAACAATGCCCAAATTATAAGGTTTTATAGAGCGGAGGCTTCTCGAACTGCCTCACTTCTCCCTTCAGAAATTCTTGGGTGTCATTTACCCAGCGAATGCCACCCAGCCATTCATAACGTCACTTTTGAGCCGCATTGGCCGTAAAAGCTGCGTGAAATACAGCCCGCAATGTACGGGCAGCCAGACCTCCTCTGAGCCAAACAGCTCAACTTTTGGATTTGTAGAAGCAGCCCGAACCTCCCGGATGTTGGAAGCTCAACTACTTTCTTTTGCACGTCTGAAAGTGGCATTTCAAGGTGCGCCATGAAAGATAAAACGCTGGACCCTCGCACTTGAATGTGTACGGAAGAGGAGTTCTAAATTTGCTCTTAGGGGGAATTGCTTACATTGTGTAGTGATTAGCCCTAGCTGCCCTGCGTGTTGAGATCAATCAATGCTAACATTCGTTTTTGTTTGCAGTTAAAGTTTTGACGAAAAATATGTACATGAATTAGTTAACGTCCTTATGATTTTTTGAGGCCGCTTACGAATGTATTAACCGAGATGCCGTTTAAAATTTGGGCTTGAAAGGAGTGAATGAAAACCCGTTTATAACACAGAATTAATAGTTCTGAATTCATGCGAATGGAATGGCGAGTATAGAAGCCAGAACCGGTTTTTGGTGCCACAGTAGATGAAAAAGTCAAGTGCCGCAGCGCCCTGGTAAAAAGAAAAATAACCGCTGAAGTTTTTTTTCTGTAGGGCTTTCAAAGTTCATTGGAGTGGCGATGCAGAAGTCAAGTTAATTCTTTTTCACAGACCATACAGCGCCGTTGGCATACTCAAAGGGGAATTTGCTGTAGATGGAGACTGAATTCGGCAAAATGATTTTTAAAGGAATCTTGGAATTAATGCAATTGTCACGCAGCGAGGTGTTCTAGAACCTACTCGAGAGTGCCGGAAAAATGAGGGCGACGCAAACAAACAAGGCGATGCAGAAATTGAATTTAAATACTTAATGTCGAGCATCACCATTGGAGAAAGAATGTAGGAGCAGCGGAACTCGGAAGGTATACAAGGGGCAAGAAAAGCGTTCCATGGATTTTGGAGATTATATTTACTTAATTGGGGGTTTAAACCTCTCTAACCGCAACAAGGGCATTCCAAAAAGAGGAAAGAAGAATGCATCGTTTAGTATGAACTTAGGGAACGCGGAATCTGTGCACAAGGTGCACAGAAACAGTGAGTTAAGAAAAAAAATATACCTAACAGCGCAAAAGATGAAAAATGTAGTAGGTCCTGAAAAACTGAACAGCAGTGAACCGAAAAAAGATAGACCGTAATAAAGCAAAAAACATCTCTTCTGCTTTAGCATAAGAATGGTCTACCAAACCTTTAGCTGGGGAACTCACATATTCTCCCTGGGTGTGTAAAATTCCCATAGATACAATAGTTGTACACCCCTGAGGGTTGGATATGCGAGAGCAGCGGTCTGAGCACGAGAGTGACACGGAGCTAGTGCTCGTCCTGTCGAGCTGATTTTCTTTAAAGGTGTGGGAATAACGGCGCTGAAAGCAGCTGAGAAAGCGCTCAATGTTTAAAAGATGAGCTGCTCGACAAGTATAGTGACAGTTTATTAACGTGGTGAGCGATTGATATGTAACGGGGGTGTGGTGAGCGATTGATATGTAACGGGGGTGTGGTGAGCGATTGATATGTAACGGGGGTGTGGTGAGCGATTGATATGTAACGAAGGTGTGGTGAGCGATTGAGATGTAACGGTGTAGTGAGCGATTGAGATGTAGCGGAGGTGTGGTGAGCGATTATGGTTCAGAAGGTCAAATATTGGGGTGGTCTCGAAGTTGGTCACACAAATCAATATAACGAGCAAAGTTTAATTGGAATGAAAAATTAAAAGGGCGAAAAAGACGAGTTTGGAGCGTAAGTGGTTGGAACACGAGGAACTTTTCAAGAGCATTCAAATTTAAAGTCAAGTTGTGGAACTCCAGAAGCCTTCCTTCTCCTCTACACTCACTCTCAGTTTCGTGTGGTGGCTGACGGGATATTTAAATTTTAGCATCAATTATATATTATTATTGAAAGGTTGGTAGCAACGTCTACGTATATTCCAGCGCTTTTCCACCAGAAAAATTCACAACTTTATTTTGAAACGACTAAAATTATTGAAGCTAAATGATATTCTGACGTCGATAACTTTGCCCGAGGAATCGGAGTAGAGGAGCTGCAACATCGGCTACACGCATATCTTAACAGAGATAAATATCGCCACAGAAAAAAGCCGGCGCAGATGACGGTAGTAAAAGATTTTGTTAGATGTTCACGCGATGCGTCTGCCACAGACACAAACTGCTCTGCAAACACGCGAACATAAAAGCGCTAGAAGAAAATGAAAATTTATTTGACAAGCGGCGTTCCCGCCTAGAGTGTTAACGAAGCTCCTCTCGCGAATAGAGAGGAGTGGGAAAATACAAGGAGACTTTTCATAAGTCATTTCTTTTGATGCCTTACTTCCGCTTCGAAAATGGCTGAGTTTGTACACTCTACAGAATGAAGTGTACTCAATTAGTGACTCTAATTTGATACATCGATGCAATTTGAAACGCTGGTATAAACGAGCATTCGTTAAAAACAATAAAAATTTCAACAAAACCTTCGTTAAACATCCCGTCCCCGAAAAACAGATATTCCCACTTTGTTATTGTCAACAATGAAGCTTTTTCGGGGCATCTGCTGTAATTAGAATTCATTTCAAACACAAAAGGTCAAAGATTTTTCAGGTGAGCAAAAAGTGGACAGAGTGGACCACGGACCCGCGGGCGTGTCTCCTCACGGGCGCGAAGGCGTCAGGGGCCAATGAGATACGTTCATTTTTGCGGCGGACAATTAGCTGGCATCACGAGGCTCGTCAAAACAGATTTCTTCCGTGAAAATGATCGATGTTTCAAGTGAAATGATGACAGTTGTAAGAATTGAAATAAGGGTGAAGCAAAGAGCCGTAAAAAGTTGTATAGTGAGAGCTCATAGCTCAGGAGCGTCGAGCTCGGCTTCAGAATTTTTCTCGCCCATTCTTTACTGCTATATGCAAACCCAGCTAGGGCAGCATAAAAAATCAAATCTTGTATTCAAATTTGTCCGGCAAAATGTCAAGAAACAAGGTGCTCTTTCCGAATTTTTTTAAACTTCCTGTATGAACGACAGCCCTCTTCTTGAGACAAAAATGTGACCCATGGCAACGTGATATTGAATTTGAGATGAAACGCAACACCGAGTCGAAATCACTTTTGGTAATATTGTCAAACTTTTTCATAAATTACTTTGCATCGCACTCAAATGAATTTTTTTCTAAAATTTCCCACTCAATTACGACATAGCAAACGTTACTGCGTTTGCTTTAAATATCTAATATGAATTACACTCCTTGCATTGAAAAAACAATGAGATCTGTAGAAAGTAGAGAACGCTAACACTCGTGCACGAGGCAGCTCCATCCCCTCTCTGCACAAAGATGCTACTCCTGGCGAGGTGCGAGTGCCAAGTATTGCTAAGTATATTTACACGTTACACACGCTAAGTATTGTGCTTGCCCAACTTAGGACGTAAGAGCTATGCAGGTCAGGCCACTAAAAGCCTGAATTCTGACACTGAATGGAAGTAACTCAATAATTATTTGCATTAGTTTCGAGGGGTTCATGATTGGAGTGTGTCAGTGATACATTCATGAATATCAGAGTTCGGGTTTAATAGCCACCTTGTATAGAGCGCCCGTTTTACCGAAGGATTACAGACCACTGGTCACGGTAAAAAAACAGTTTCCTCTACCATGGCACTGGTTGTGTGTCGGTTTTTGGTCAGCAGTACAATTATCTCTGTCACTAGCATCCAATTGATCAGATAGTTGGTTTGAGCCTCCCAAACCATAATTAAGGTGTTTCTAGGCAGGAAAGGAACTATTTAGTGAGGCATTAAAAGAACGAGGAATTTCCTCACAAGGTGTGTTCCACACCCTACTCATAGAAACAGTAAGATTGAAAGAAGTTTAAGAAACGAGATCAAAGTTGAAGTAGAGAGTAATAGGTGTTGAGAAAAAAGGACAGCGTGCAAAACAAAGATGATTCGTAAAAACACAAAAAACTTCCACTATTTCAACAAAAAGTAGCCCTACTTTCTTTTCAGCTGGCGACATCACATCTTTCTAGGAGCGCTAATTGTCCAGATGCAATAGTTGTATCCCTCTGAGGAGTTTTCTTGACCACACTATTTCAAATTTAGGCTTTAGCTTGATATTATCGAAGTAGTTTTGATGAGGTCGATTATAGAATTTCCTAGGATTTTCAAGCAATCTACTTTGAAATCTAAGCTCTCCCAAGTTGGAGCAAGTCCCTACCCTCACGTGAAGCTTTAATCTCTGATTACACTTCCAGAAAGCTCATCAGCCAGCCAGGAGTTCATAACTGGTTGAAGTTTACTGTCTTCCCAAATCTATGGCAGAAGGATTTACTATTTGGTGCAAGGGAACCGCTTTACTAGACTTTGGATGAGGACACTTTAGTTACAAAACAGTTTAACTTGTAGAAATGGCCACCTACCGTTTGTTGTGTGAGTTTATTGTTAACGCTCAGTCTAAAGATGATGACAAACAAAGACGTCGTGTATAACGTGCACATCTCACTGTACTTGAAAAAACAACCGTACACTTCGAATACAGAACTTACCTTTGAGATAAAAACGAATTCATGCCATTATTGAGAGAGTCCAGACGAATAATTTATTTGACAATTTTCAGTACAATTTAATACCCCAATCACAGTAAAGCATAATTTTCCATAAATGGAGACCCCGATGGACACCAGCTCGACTCCAAACCATGACACTAAAACAATTGCCGTGAAATGAGCACTGACCTAAACATTCCAGGGAACATAAAAGATTTCCTTTGGACTAGACCCATAAACAACTCCACGAAAAAACCTGGAGAAAAACTCCAGGGAAGAAGCCTATTGAACTCTAGAATGAGAATTAAAACATTGCAACAGGCGTCCGCTACCCTCAGAAAGGCACTCTGGAAAGGTTTGACGAGCGGGAAGTTCCCAGAAAACGCTGACGTGGAGGCCAGCAGGTATCGTTCATTTGGACATCGAAGGGCGCAACAGACACAAGAAACAACGATTGCAATGCAGGCGATTCCTGAGCATACATGAGAGCTCCAGTATCGTTTGGTGGCGTATCTTCATCGTTATTCAGCAGTGGAAAGTAGGATTTGTTAGCACATTAGTATTTTAGATTAGATTAGAAGTTAGTTTAAGCCTCTCTAACCGCCACAAAAAAAGAACATCTTGAAGAGAAGGAGGAAGGCACAATTTAGTTTGGAGATAAGAGAATAAGGAATCTATGCAGAAGGGACATAGAAACAGTAAGTTGAGAAAGAAGTTCATTAAATAAGATAAAAGGCGAAGAAGAAAGTCAGAGGTGCTGAAAAACAGGACAGTAGTGAACCGAAAAAAGGTGGTCCTTAACATAGCAAAAAACATTTTATTTCAACAAAAAGAAGGCCTATCTAACTCTCAGCTCGGGCCCTCACAGTTTCCCCCTGGGAGCGTGGGAGCGTTAATTCCCATAGATACACTATTTGTATCCCCCTGAGAGGATAGTATTTTAGACGGAAGTATGAGAAGTAAAATTTGTGTCATTAATGGGTGATCGTTACACGAGAGAAGTTTGCTGTCAATAGAAGAGGAAGCTCAACAACTGCAGCATATCTGTTCATGCTTACATCTCGCATTGCTTTATTGAGGTACAAATGCATCTGTGTTTTTTTAAGCGGTGTTAACACTTACAAGGAGTTCATTCCTTATTTTAAAGTTGACAATTTGGTCACATTTTGGCGATATTCAAGAACCCAGTGGAGAATTTGCACTGCTATTATGTGACGCATGTTGAAAGAGGGGGGAGAAATACCGACGACAAACATGGAGGGTGTGGGAAGGAGCTCGTTAGTTACGCCTCGTTCGCGCCCATGCATTACTGACAGAACTCGCGTGCTGCTCATATCGAGCACTCCTGCACCCACCGCTCGCATCGGGCACTCCTGCACCCACCGCTCGCATCGGGCACTCCTGCACCCACCGCTCGCATCGGGCACTCCAGCACCCACCGCTCGCATCGGGCACTCATGCATCCACCGCTCACATCGGGCACTCCTGCACCCACCGCTCACATCGAGCACTCCTGCACCCACCGCTCACATTGGGCACTCCAGCACCCACCGCTCACATCGGGCACTCCTGCACTACGCTTCCCTAATTTCTCCAAAGCAGGCGAATTTTCTGTAAAATATGGCTTGTGATATTTGGTGAAGGTCAGCTGCGATCAGGCGTCTTCTCACGGATGAAGGATGGTTAGCATACACTGATGCGTCAGTTCGCCGTTAAGTTATTCAATAAGATGATCTGAAGATCGACTTTTTAATGCGACTACTTGCACACGAGGACTGGTCCTTTTCATCACTCCAATGTTTATGTTGTTCTCCTATAATATTCATCATTGTTTGTATGTTGACGTGCGTCCACTGTTTGCAAGCTTGATGCACAGGTCTTCAGGAGCATCGATCACTCCATTCAAGAGCCAAGTTTGTAGACCGAAGGGGCACCCAAGTAAACTTCTTTGATGGTCTTTGTTGTGCTCCATTTACTGCTCTATTGATTGGATGTAATTTTTAATACGCAACAAGCCAGAGCATAAAAACATGACACAAAATGACATTTAGTTCGCTCTGAATCACAAGAACGCTTTGAAAAGTCTGGGTTAGATGAAGAGAACAATGGAAATGTAAAAACGGATGAAATCTGAAAAATCTGAACACTGTGCAGGTGTCGACCAGCGCTGCAGTCAACGTGCGGGGATAGAATCTTAAGAACGCAGCACGCCTCACTGAGGAGAACAGACACGGACACATTGTACAGTTTGTACGAGGAGTTCCACCGTTAACGCGTTGACTTACAGCAACGAACTATGAAAAAAGTAGAGCAAAAGCTAGAATAAAAGTTGGTTTAAGCGCCCCTAACCTCAACAATGCCGTTCCAAAGAGAGGAAGTAGGAATGCACCATTTAGTTTAGACTTAAGGGAACGTGGAATCGACGCACAAGATACAAAGAAACCGAAAGATGAGAAAGAAGTTCATGAAACAAGATAAAAGTTAAAGAAGGAAATAGTAGGTGCTTAAAAAACAGGACAGCAGTGAACCAAAAAAAAGGTGTTCCGTAACTAAACAAAAAACCTATTCTGTTTCAATAAAATGAAGGAAATTCTGAAGTCAAGGTCGTTGGTAAAGAGTAGTGGTCCTAAAACCCTACCTCAAAAATTCTTGGTGTCATTTGCCTCCAGTCATTCAACTGATCGCGAATTGCTACTTTGTGAATGGGTTCGAGTAAGAATAGTGAACCAGTTTTGCGTCAATCAAGAGCAGTTCCTCTGAAAACCATTGACTTCCACTTCAGCTATAACTCTTTCGAGGATAACTTTTTCGAAGACTTTCTGAAAGTCGAGTCATACAAGATCTACGGTTTTGGTTCCGTCGTAGATTCGGTAGCCTTCTCCAAAGAAGTCAAGGAGGCTTGTGAAACATCTTCATTTTTCATAGAGCCTGCTTTGCATGCCTGATCATTTGCTCTACGACCCTGCGGGCGCAAGTATACTCCAGACAATAAGCTCCTGTTTGGTCCTATTAAGTCTGCTATACGATTTTCTTGGCATTTATGAGGCGTCTTACCTCGTGAGAAAACCAAAGATTTTTCCTGGTTGGCTTCAGCTTCTTTGTTGGGATACGATGTTCAGCAGTGGTGAGAATTTTTCTTTTTATAATATGCAATAATCAGGAACGTTTTTACCCTGTATTAGATCTTCGTAATCAAGGCTACTGAGCTTCTTTTTCATTAGCTCGATGATCGCCCTCGAAAGTTTTAGTGCACACTATCGTTTCTCCGCAGTGCAATACCCATGAACTACAAGTGCAGTATCAATCAAATGTTAATCTCCTACTTTGCCCGACACCTCCGTGCCGTTTATCCTGAAGTCCCAATCGAAATGACGAGGTCTAATAAATCATTCTGCTCTGTGAGTTCAAGAACGTGCTGTAGCAGAGAATTTGCATCAGGAGATAAATGAGCTTCCATTCAGGAGCTCGATTAAGTCGTATGACCCAGTCTACGTAACGGAAACTGAAGTCACCCGCAATTATTGAATTATTGAATACCGAGGATATTGTCCCGGTGAAATTCATTGCTATCGGCTGCAGAACTGGCCGTGTTTATACAGGGGAGTGTAATTTTGGTAAATGTTCTTCACAGAGCGGAAGTGTTGGCGGTAGTTTCCTGTCAATTTCCGAGATGCCTGCAAGTGATTAACACGTGCTTCTGCGAACAGTGAACGCTGAACTATGGCCACTGTACTTGCGTGAAGCAGGTCAATCCAAAGTGTTCGTGTGAGTTATTACACACATTTCGTGAGTTAATGAGTAATTCACGATGAAAATGTTCATTGGCAATAACGATAATTCACGCAATGATAAGGGTAATTCACGTAATAACAACGGTAATTCACGTAATAACAACGGTAATTCACGTAATAACAACGGTAATTCACGTAATAACAACGGTAATTCACCTAATAACAACGGTAATTCACGTAATAACAACGGTAATTCACGTAATAACAGCGGTAATTCACGTAATAACAACGGTAATTCACTTAGAATTACCGCGATGTCACGGGTTTCTATCGATATCTCATGTTTAAGTTTAGGGTTCTTAGAGGCGATCACACGACGAGGTACACATGTCTTATTTGCTCCTAATGCAGGAAAAGAAAACAGCAGAAACAAGAAAGGTGTTATTTTACATCTCAGGCTAGACTCGCCAACGTAGACCTAACAAGGGATCAGCGTTAGGTCCCTGATCACCACAATGCTAGGCGGGTGGGTCACATCTTGCAATGCTGGGCGGCTGGGCCCTACCTCACAATGCTGGGCGGCTGGGGCCTATCTTACAATGCTGGGCGGCTGGGTCCAATCTTACAATGCTGGGCGGCTGGGTCCTATCTTACAATGCTGGGCGGCTGGGTCCTATCTTACAATGCTGGGCGGCTGGGTCCTACCTCACAACGCTGGGCGGCTGGGCCCTATCTTACAATGCTGGGCGGCTGGGTCCTACCTTACAATGCTTGGCGTCTGGGTCCTACCTTACAATGCTTGGCGTCTGGGCCTCATCTTACAATGCTGGGCGTCTAGGCGCTATCTTACAATGCTGGGCGTCTAGGCGCTATCTTACAATGCTGGGCGTCTGGGCCCTATCTTACAATGCTGGGCGTCTGGGCCCTATCTCACAATGCTTGGCGTCTGGGCCTTATCTCACAATGCAGGGTATCTGGGCCTCCATCTTGGCACGACCATACCATGCACTTTGACCTTCCGAAGCTCTGATTTTTTTTGCGATTAATCCGCAGAATTTTTCCGGCTTCACCAAAGAAAAAACTGTCTGCTTCCTGCAGGAAAGACTCGCACACGATGGACACGTAATAGGAACTCGTGTTGTGTTCGATCGGCGAGTTCCAAAGGGGAGGTGACTGAGAAGTGCAATTTAATGTATGAGTTGGAATTTGAAAGCTGCAATGCAAAAAATCCGCCCTTTCCTAGATGTTTTTCTCACAGCTTGAAGCAGAATGCATCGGTAAAATGCTAAATGAAATGGCGTTATTGAAATGATTATGGGATAAAATTTTACTAGAATCAGCTTTCGCTTACCAATGTTCTCCTCAAGATATTTGTCAGTTTCACGATAACCGCCCCGTATACAGGCGAGTGACACAGCTATTTAGTGCCATTGCTATTCTTTCAGACAATAACACATGCATTTCATGCAATACAGAACTGCAGTAACTCAACGTTTAATAAAATAATCTTTTCACCATAAGAACGCAGAATCAAAACTCTGCCTAAATTTTCTCGCAACTTCAAATGACTCCTCACAACGTTAATACTGTGCCAGTACTGTATGAGCCTAAACCGAGTTTGCGTTCCTTGTGATATCTTTATAAGATTGGAAGCCTTTTTGACAATAGGAGCACAGTCCCTTGCTCCGCAGTCGATCAGCCCATGGCGGGCAAAAGTTAGCGAAGAGCAATTGCGAAGGATGCGAGCGTTCCCAAATGGAATTACAAGCACGACTATAACTTGCACTTTGATCTTCCGAAGCGCTGTGAATTTTTGCTGTCAATCCGCAGAATCTTTTCCGACTTTACCAAAGGAAAAAATTGCACGAAAATTCAGTGCATTCGAGTCGAGCTGTCAACTGCGAAGCAAATTGGTCAGCAAAAAAAATTGTGGCTTTGCGAGTCTTACGCAAGTCTTCAAAGGGCATAGGATAGGCACTAGGATTAGGTCAGTTAGGTTTGTAAATCGTTTGCTGTAGAGACCCCCAGGGGAGATCTTATATTACCTCAGTGATGGAAAGCCCTCTTTGGCCCCCATTTTGTTTTTTTCAATTTTCATAACTCTTCGCTCTCTCTTCTTCGTCTTTTTTTCTCTCTTTATTCTTAAGTTGCTGTTTTCATGTGTAGGGTGTCCCATTTGAGAATAAACCATGTGCATTGATTCCTCGATGTCTTTAGTCCAGACTGAATGGTCCTTTCTCTTTTCTTTGTGAAAATATTTTTCAAATAGAAATGGAGCTTTAACACGTTGCTTACGATACGACCCATGGAAGGGTCCTGCTTCAATTCTTCCTGCTGCAAAACGATCCGTCGATGGGCGGTGTGCTAAGTCAGAAATCTTTTAAAATCAATGGCATTTGATGAACCCAGTTAATGTCTGAAATTCATAAAATTGCAAACTCATTTAACTTTGAACTTGGGTTGAATAATGAACTTCAGTTCAACCCGTCGCGGTCTATGTGCTAAACTTACTTCTATGATGCGAATCAAATTTTTCAAGTTAACAAGGAATGATAGTCAAACCGAGAAATCTTCCATTCTGTCAACATCGAATGATGTAAAACATCAACAAGTAAGAAAGATTAACAACAGCTAAGTGCAAATTAGCATGAACTAAGCGAATTTTTTCAGGTTTTGAACAAACGTAAAACCTGCTCCCACATTCAATACCAGCCTTCGTTCACAAAACGCCCACTTGTTAGGATAAATTCCTTTACAAAAGCTTCATTTAGATATTCTCCATTCAATTCGCACCTTTTATATAAAAAAGTGCTTCAGTAATAATTGCGATATCAATATTTCAGTCGCCCACTGAAGTCCTCCTTCAAGCTCAAGAAGACGAATGGATTGTTGCAAGCGCCGGTGTTGTGCTCTCGAGACAACGCGGCTTAGGAGTGGTGCGTAAGAAAATAGTGAAGCAATAATGCCGAGGCTTTTTTTTGCCCATTGTGATCGAATACTTTCAAGAGATTCGTTCTCCATATCACTAGCCTTTGAATTCACTGCATTCTATAAGATATCTCTCTATAGTAAACGAGTTGTCTGTGGAGAAAATAAACTGTAATTTGTTAACAGTCCAGAATCAAATGATTTGATACACAACTTCATGAAATGGTTCTTCTTTTTTGAAACTCGAAACTAAATTTTACATATAATAACATTAGAATTTGACATAAATATTTGGCTATTTATCATAGCAAGCCATGTAAAAAGGCCCTTACGTTAACTCAACTGATTTCATTACCCACGAAGGGACACAATTTCATTTTTCAGGAGGGATATCTCACGTAGATTCAAATCCACGTTAACAGCAAGACAGATTAAGATGTTCACAAGCACAATCTGATGGCAAAGTTCTTCATTTTTTTCCTCGCAAATTCATATTTTGCTCATTCAGTTGCACTTCGGCCGCTGGGGAACACGGGTATTCCGTGCGCACATGATGCCCGGCTTTATATTAACTCCACTGCTAATCTGCAGCTGTAACAGCGCTCCCTTGCTAGCGCTGAACTGCGTGGATGGCGTTCCGGCACTCCACTGTGATACTGCATATTACTCGCCCTGTGTTGTACGCGTAACTGAGGGTAATCCTCTGCACCTGTCCTCGTGCCTGTGTAAGGTTGGTGTCTGAGAGCAGGGGACTTGAGTGGCTACCCAAGAACGGACCTCTCGGTTCGTTTGTGTGCTGTACTATAGCTCACAATGATTGCTGGGACTCAGCATAGCATAGCACAGCACATCACAGCACATGCGGGTGTAGTGGTGTACACTCGAGTAATACATTTGGATCTCTGAAATAGATATCGCACAAGCGTGTAGGTAGGGTACGTTGAAGAATTGCATTTGAATACCTGAAATAGAAGTCACCACACGTGTAATTTTGAGTTTCTCGAAAGTGTTATGAAGAAAAATTGTACTTTTATGCTTTGGATAATTACGGTTTAAAAAGCTCTTCCTTGTAGCAAGGCCTTTCACAGCTTAAGCGCATTTTACTAGCACGAAAACTTACTCTCGACCATGACTATCACAAAATGTCAATAGTTTCTTGAATCTAGCACGTGTACAATGGAAGCGAAGACTTAAAACGCAAATATGAAATATTTTGTTCGGTGCATCTCCCATATGGCTCACGCTGGAACACTTGAAACTTTCAATGGATAAGTTCTAGAATCACTTACATCGGTTTCATGTATTTCCTTTGTTATCTTCAAGCCACTTTCGTCCTTTGCAAGGGCGTGTCTTCAGTTTTCCCTCGGTTAGAACGTCCCCTGCTGTGCTGGCAAGAGAGTCTGTACTCACTACTTTCCTAACCATATTTCTGCACCTACCCTCACTCCATTCCCGTGACTGGGACGGGGTTATGAGAAACAAGTTGATGTCACGTCGCTCAAGTAATAGAGGCATTAGCAGTCCATCATGTTAGCTCACAGGTTTGCTAAATTTTTGATGCGAATTACTATTGCAATGGCTAATATTCAATTTCATTGTTACAGTTCAAATATTTTTCGCAAAACGCTTTGCATTACTCCCAGTGTGAATGCGGGAAAAATGTTATGTTGCAGTACAATTTACGATCAAATTTTTGTTCAAATTAGCGACAATGGTCTCGTACGGCACCCAAAGACTCTCATAAAAATATCCAAATAATTTTGTCTTTCATCCTCTTCACCAACTCTCTGGCACTCACGCCTTGACGCTTTCTTATGCTTTGTAAGCAAAAAATTTAACACGAAAGTTTTTTTTGTACCAACTTGATCAGTGAAACGCTATGTCATGATCCTAAAGTAACATGAAGTTGAATTATTTTACAAAACTTGAAATTGTTCTAAAATTTAAAAAATTATCAGCTTCCCACCGTCAAGTTAATGGTTGCATTGGACTCGGTGACGATGACAAACGCGGAGCAATGACAAACTCAAATCTCGTTCCCTCGAACGTCGCACACAGAAGGCTCGTCTCTAACACAAACGCTACGTAGAGCTCTGGGAGGCCTCAGTTGCAGGAATTGTGTTGGAGATCAGGCGCGTTATGCTCATTCTGGAAGAAACAAAGGAACTGTGCCTGCAAATGGCGCCACGGAAGCATGCATTACTTCCCAAGGTGTCGTGCTCACAGACGGTGTCTGCGTTGCTAGCAAACTTGAGAAGCAATCGAGTCGCTAATGCTATTTTGTCGCAATTGTGATTTCAAGTTAGATCGTTGATGTCCTGGCAGTGTTATAAGCATGTTTCACTAATTTCAACATGCTAAAAACGAGAGTATAATTTATTTACTGAAGATAAATATAATGTGATTGACAGATCCATTCGCACATTTAAATTAAAGCTAATACTCGTATGTTCGTGCGAACTGACAGGAATTTTACTTGTGATATTCAACACATGGCTCACCACTCGATCATGTCTTGCCTTGTGTCAAATATAAGGCAGCTCCTGAATCAGCCCGTTGATTTTGAACCTCATAGTGATAATACCTACAGGAACAGCTAAAGTAGCAAGTCCACAGATTTTGAATTCCTTACCTTATACACAGGGGAAACTGCGGCAGCAACGTGAAGTGAACCTGCATTAATGAACATATCGAGAGATGCTACAAAGGAGAGATCTCACCTCTCCACAGGTGAGGGTCTTGACGAACTGCTTCTTGGGCTGGTGGTGGACGGAGACGAGGGCGCCGATGAGGATGTCCCCTTGCAAGAGGGCAGTCTTGCGGTTCTTGCTGGTGGAGAAGCGGCTCTCGGATGTAAGGGAGGACACCGCCAACATCCACATCAGCGCTTCCATGTATGGCTTAGCCATCTTCCTTGCAGCGACGCTGGCTATCTTCACCACTATCCGATGTTCAGTCGGGCGTCATGTTGTGTGACGTGGCGATGTGTATTTAGTCCCAGTACTGTCCGATCTTTGGCGTTTCATCTGTTGTTGTTTATGACACTAGGAACGTAGCTGTCCTGCAATGGCTGCATTATCTCTCAGATTTCACCTAGCTCATCGGACGGTTCAGAGCTGGAACTGGACTCGTAAGAAGAGCGAATGTACTTTTATGTTTTCGTTTTGCACAGCGATATAATGTCAAAACGTAAGCCACCCAATGAGTATCAACGAAATTGGCATCTTGAAATGTTTGCATTAGGTACAATGGGCCGAACATTTATCAACGGAGAAAACACTAGACACTCTTCCCGTTTTTCATTACGTCATAGCCAAAGTTTTCCGATCTCATTTTGTGGAGAACCCAGAAGGAAATTCCTCAAACTTGACAGGGAGCAGAGCAGCACAGCGTAGCTCCTGCAGCACTGGCGCAGATGTCACATCTGTGGAAAAAAAGGAAATTTCATATGATGTTGCTACAGCCGAGCACCAGTAAAGAGAACTACCACATTGGTTGGTGATGTCATGCAAGGAAACATAAAATTAGAACAACACGGATCCTTGATCGTAAACTTACATTGACTGTCGGAGCAAGTTAAACAGTTAGCATTACATCCGTTCAGTGGGGTAGAAATTTAGGTGTTGCGCCGGGCCTCTGAGGCATGCCGGCAATAAATCCGGCTTAAATTCCATTAAACGCAGAATTTCCGCCTGCGCGAGGCAGGTCGCAAGGCGCCGTGAAACATGGGGCAGACTCGCATTGTGGGCCGGCAGGTGTTTTACCATCACAAGCCATTCACTACACTCCAGACTTGAAGCTTTATTTATCTTCAGACAAAACATAGAATATCTCATGGGTGCTACGAAACATTTGCACCAATAAGTGACAGAAATAGACGGCACCGCATTAATATCGCACGATTGTTGTGAGATATTAGCGCCGAGAGGTGACTCGAAAATCGATGGTATTGCATTTTTAGGCTTCCAATGCAAATGCGAGATCACTTGATAGTGAAATAAAGGAACCTCGAATATTGCTCTCGGTTATCAAGTTTCATTGGGGTGACGTTATTCCCTAGGTAACTCAACGCAATTGAAGATGAAGGAGAAGGTTTTCCCATCAGGCACCGGCAGCGCTCAAAGGGAATTTTATGACCTGTGCAAGCGTAGCGCAACGTAGGGTGGGGCTGTGGTAGGCTGGGCTCTCAACTGTGCAGAGCTGGTGAGCTGTGCAGAGCTGGTGAGCTGTGCAGAGCTGGTGAGCTGTGCAGATCTGGTGAGCTGTGCAGATCTGGTGAGCTGTGCAGATCTGGTGAGCTGTGCAGATCTGGTGAGCTGTGCAGATCTGGTGAGCTGTGCAGATCTGGTGAGCTGTGCAGATCTGGTGAGCTGTGCAGAGCTGGTGAGCTGTGCAGAGCTGGTGAGCTGTGCAGAGCTGGTGAGCTGTGCAGAGCTGGTGAGCTGTGCAGAGCTGGTGAGCTGTGCAGATCTGGTGAGCTGTGCAGATCTGGTGAGCTGTGCAGATCTGGTGAGCTGTGCAGATCTGGTGAACTGCGCAGAGCTGGTGAGCTGTGCAGATCTGGTGAACTGTGCAGATCTGGTGAACTGCGCAGAGCTGGTGAACTGTGAAAAGGTACAGAACTATGCAGAGCTGGTGAACTGTGCACCACTGTGCACAACACAGAGCCGAGGAAATCCTTCTTCGAGACAAGTTGCGTCGCGCAAAAAAAATTTTCATCAAGCGGCCTCGCAACAGGTCAACGCAGTCATGGATTTATAGCCGCCTCTGTACAACCGCACGCGTCGCTAATGTTATACAGCTGCATACATTGCTGCTGATACTGTGCAGCTGCAGACATCGTTGTTGATGCTATACAGCTGTACACTGCTGCTACACAGCTGTACACATTGTTGCTGCTACACAGCTGTACACATCATTGTTGCTGCTACACAGCTGCACACATCGCTGTTATAATACAGTTGCACATGCTGCTGCTGATTTTATACAACTGCATATATCGCTGCTGATATCACACAGTTTCACACATCGGTACTGATGCTGTCCAGTTGCACGCATCGCTGTTGATGCAATACAGCTGCCACAATTCATGTAGAGCTACACCTGTTTCTGTTGAGAGTCTACAGCTCCGTACAACTCATCTGAAGCTATTTATTGCTGTTGACGCTATCTATGCAACTACACGCAATTCAAGTGCACCTGCACTTATTGCTGTTAAACTGCATGACCGCACTTATTGCTGCTGTTACACAGCTGCACTTATTGCTGCTGCTGCTGCTGCACAGCTGCACTTATTGCTGCAGCTACACAGTTCCCCGCATCCCCAACCGTGTCCAGCAGCGAGGCAGGGAAGTTCACGGTCCATCTCCTGCAATCTTGTTTATGCAGCGCAGTTTTCTCAGAGCTTGCCTGGTCTGCACCGCACCTGCTGCAGCTTGGGGGCGATAACGAGCCCTGCTCTACAGTGCTGTGTTGGGGCATTCCCTGTGGCTGACGCGATGTTAGCGGGCTGTGATAACTCTTGGCAGTGACGATTCCTGCATCTGATACGATGTTAGCGGGCTGTGATGACGCTAGGGCGGGATAATTCTTGTATCTTATACGAATACAGCAGGCCGTGATAACGCAAGGTGACTGTAATCTCCTCAGTCGATAAAACGTGCTAATACGATATAACCCGGATTCCACACACAACTTTGCTCAAAACGTCCAACCGCAATTAAGCAAGCCATTTTAGTCGTGATTCTTCCGAAGTTTCAATTCGTGGCCCGGTCTGTTGATCAAAGTACGATTACATTCAAAATAATCCCTATTACAATCTCTCGCTTCGTACCTACACTTCTCAAGCTTCCTGCAACAGCTACTCTGCACGTCTGAGCGTGCGTGAGTCGGTCACATCAGCGCTGCCCCTTCACCTGAGTGATAGCATGTCTACAGTCGCAAGGTAAACGCCGGACTTGCTATAGCAAGCCTTACAGTCGCTGTAATGTATGAAGGAGTGTGTTTGCCATCAGCTCTCTCTTTTGTAAACTTGGGTGAATTCGCTTGAAAATACCCAAATGTTCATTGCCGTGACTCGAGATTATTGCAATGCCACGTGTTGGTATGTTAGAAATGACCCAGAAGATCTTTCCACCAAAGAGTGCTATGTTTCAAATTCCGATCCGCATTGATTATAAGCAAGTTTTAGCCTCCCTTACACCAACAAAGATGTTCAAAGAGTAGAAGAAGGAGGAAGGCACTGCTTAGTATAGAGATGAGGAAACGCGGTATCTATTGCTCAAGGTGCACCGAAACAGTAAGTTAAGAAGAAAGGTCATGAAACAAGATAAAAGTTGAAGAAAAAAGTCAGAGGTGCTAAAAAAAACAGGACAGCAGTGAACCGAAAAAAAGATGGTCCTTAAAAAAAATTATTTCAGCAAAAAGGAGCCCTGCCTAACTCTCAGCTCAGGACCAAACATTGTTCCGATCCACAATGGAGGATGGACGCCCCTCGTAAAAACTCGGTCCACAGAATTGATGTCTCAATCCGTAGTCTATTTCTGGCTGTTCTAAATAAAGAAGACGCATGCTCATCTCACTGCTACACAACCAGAGACGCGTGCAGTACGTGAGACTGACTGCGTAGGGCACGAAGGCCACGGACGGAAATGAGCGCTTATTGGTATGGTGCAGAGCGCTCCCCGAGGTCCCTCCTCGGGGACTCGTAAAGCTATCGCCGTGCGTTACTCTGCTAGGGAACAGGACAGAGCTGATGAGTGATGGAGACGAGTAACGGAAGAGGATAGTTCTTGACAGAGGTACAGCAGTGTGAGAAGGTAATACAAGTTTTGTGCTTTTAGAGCTCAGACGTTGAGTTTCAAGAAGCAAATAGGAGTTCAATGAAGCTGATAATAATCGATTGGTGATGTAGCAAGGATTACAAGCACCCAACTCTGATGCGTAAGCACAACGAATTGCTTTGAAATTTGCTCCTGAAATTATATTAAGTTGAACGTTATCATGAGAATAAATTCTCTGACTCGTTTTGTAACGAAGTAAATGTACAGATCATTAATAATTAATTATTATGAATCTCCTCATCTGGGATTCAAGACATCTACTGTGCCAAAATTTCCTGTTTAGGGACTACTGCCGGCCTACTTTACCATTCAGGCATGAGCCTCTTGATGCTCAGTGCCAAAATTTTACAACTGAGGAAACCCGTACGAGTGCCAGATAGCGATTTCTAGAACTTTTTACGGTCTGTTTGGCTTTCAAGTGCAAACGATAGGTTGAGGTTATGTAAGGTTAGGTTAAATAGGGTTAGGCAACGCGAATTGGATTTTGGTTGCTTCCAATTACAAAACAATGAAAACATCCCAGTAACCTTAAAACAATAGTAAGTTATTACTATTATTGCTACCATCATATTGTTACTAATGTCAGATTCGTTAGCCGGATGAGAAGTGGCTTCAAGAGATCAAAGAGGAGGGACCATTTATTATCGACTGGATAAAACGGGGAATGAATGCACAAAGTGTGTTCCTACACTGAATAACATGCGCACAGTAGCAGCACATATGGAAATATTGAAAACAAAAGAAAAAGAAGAGACAACCAACAATGCATGAAAACTGAAAGAAGTAAAGAGGGCACGAACGCTAGAAGTCCCGAAGGCCTATCTATAGCTGCGCTAACCTAACAGTATCTCCCTTGGGGGCGCCAACATTGCGGTATAAGATAGACAAACCTAACAAACTTAAAACTAATGGCGCTTCTATGCCCCCTGACTGCTGAGCGTAGCAAGAGTACGTGCCAAGCTGTGGATGAGAAGGAATACAAATTCTTCCCGAAAATTTGTGAAGCCGAAACAGATCCTATGTGCCCGATGAATCGGAGTGTGCATAATATTCAATTTGAATTGCTAGCAACGAAAACTAAACTAACTTACGCTTAAGGCAGAAAATGGCTCCCTGTGCACAAGCGTGTGAAATTTATCTGTGAGTGACGAGTATTAACATACTACAAATTCAAAATGTTTTTTTTTCTTACGAGTAGGCTTAATGCTAGGATGTTGCCTGATCAAATTTGGCAAAAATAGATAAATATGCCATTGTTGCTTACTTTGACTGCGACGTGCGCCACTGGTGGTACACGGAGGTGATTTTCATAATGCTACTGACCGACCAGTATTCGGAAACTCAACTTTCATAAATACTTAAATAAAGCTAAATGAAAGCACGATCCAGTTCATGTTTGCTATTTTCAAAATAATTTACTACAATTGACTTTAAATTTGAGTTCGGCATTGTACTTTATATTTAGTGGTCTCAGTCAGAGGGTTAAAACGGGAAATTTGTAATTCATGCATAATGTTTGTACAAAACATGTTTGAATTCAGTTAGACATTGTTACTACCAAGTTATTTCGTGATGAGACCACATTGGCAACAGCCGCTCCGAGGGGAAAACCCATGCCTAAACCTTCTAGCGGCGCAAGCAAAAACTCAGAGACCTTAAAAATAATAAGAAAAGTAACACAGAGCTCGGATGAAATTTTAAAATACTTCTTACCTAGACCTATAACTAAATGAGCGGGTTAGAAAACAACTCATTTAACACGTTGCTTGCAATATGACCCAACGATTGATCGTGCTTAATTGTTCTTCCTGCTTCCAAATGACCCATCGATGGGTCATTTGAAAAATGTAACAAACTTTTAAAATTAATGGCATTTAACGGACCCAGTTAATGTTTCTTATTTCTAAAATTACCAGCAACTTTTAACTTTAAATTTTATTTTAATACTGTACTTCAGTTTTAACCTGCCACAGTGAACGTGCTAGAACAGATGTTGGCAGTTTAGCGCGGAGCAACATTCGCAAACAGATTCTCGACGACAGAAGAAACCATGGAGAAACTGTCAGTAATACGAGTACATACTCTCTACAACTGAGGTAACATAACCGTATTCCCTCATAGGGGCGCCAGTCCCTGTACATGTTGCTTATAACGTACGGCACGTGAACCTAACTTCTTGACAATCCTAAACCCTCTGAGGGGATATCAATTACTCCACATGAAGTAAATTCAATAACGATACAAGATGGTTCAAGATTCTTTGACATATCAGAAAAAATGATCTGAATATCTGAATGGTATTTGCATGCGCGCTTCAGGGAATGATAAAAATAATAATGATGCACGTTTATCAACTGAAATTTAAAACTTAAATCAAATATTTAAGACTTGCAAATAACATTCATCTCATTTTAATATTAATTCAGAGAAGCAGGTGCTGCAACAAATTAGAAAAAGAGGTACCTGACGCGTCTTCACGATGCTTTACTGCCATGCCACGACAGAGGGGATACGCTTCTGCGCTTGCGCTATGGATCAAGAGCTCGCAAAAAATGCAGGAATTGGATACGCTTGCTTAAAAAAGAGCCGCTGGCACCACAACGCAAATGTGTCGTCCGAATGGTAAAATCTCGAGTAAATTGTTCAAAACGGTTGAGTAATTTAACACAATAAAAACAAAAACTGGTAAATGAAAAGTGAAAATAATCAAAATAATGATAAAATTGATATCTGCGGATTAGATACACTCGTTCAAATTTCACTCACCACAACAAAAATTTTCCAAACCAAAGATAGGCAGGAGAAATATTCCAGTCTAGAGTGAAGGGAACGGGGAATCTATGCGCAATGTGTGTTTCTACTCAAAACCCTATGCGCAATAGCAACAGTAAGTTAAGAAATAAATTTATAAAACTAGACAAAAGTGGAAGAAAATCAGAGGTGCTGAAAAGCAGGACAGCAGAGAATCGAAAAAAATATGTCCCGTCACAGAGCAAAAAATCCTATTCTATTAAAAAAGGCCTACCTAACTCTGAGCTTGGGATTTCGCATTTTTCCTTCGAGAGTGCTAATTCCTAGACGATCAAAACATGAAATATAAAAACACAAGCTACAAATTACCCAAACAACAACTGAGTAGGCTATAAAACAAGCTGTAAATCATCGAAATCGTAGCGGAATGAACGAAAAAACAGACCTCCACAGATGTGACGAGCTGAAAGTCTACAACGACTCAGCGGCCGCATCAGCAGCAGCAACAGCGGTGGCAGCAGAGCTCGTTAATTAATAAGGGCGCTTGCCAACACGCACGACCTACACAGCTGCCTCAAGGCTCAAGTTCACTGCATGCTACGGACACAAGCCCTGCAAAGTTCAAGTCAGCGAAGTGGCAGGTGTGCACCGCAAAGAGCCTCCAGTGCGCCAAAACATTTGACGACATCCAGCATAAATTATGCAAAATTCCTGGTTCCTCTCTAAAATTCAGCGAGGAATTCAAGCCTGGGTATAAATTTCGCCGATCTCCCACCCTCCAGTTCTTGGCCTGCATATCTGACAGATGTGGAAAACAAGAAAAGAATTTCGGGAAAAATGTCTTCGACAGCTGTGTTATGTTTTTTCCAGTTCGTAAGGAATTGAAAGTGGCACGTAGCAGTGATACTGAAAGTCTTTCTCATCGAACGTCACAAATCGCTTAAGTAACAAAAATTGAATATGTCTTGTATTTACTTTAAAATTTAACGTAATGCACGACTCACCCAAAATTTACTGAATTCCAGTTGCAGTTGCCAGTAGGAAATAATGAGCGTACAAAGTGTGCCTGAAGCACCTGTTCTTCCCCGTGGCGTAAAGGCAGAGTAACGCTTTGGCGAAGAAGGTCACGGTTTCAATCTCATGAACATACGTGATACATTTTTTGGAGTTGCCATTTTTGGAGCTACCAGCTGCTTTGGTGGTGCCAAAACACTGAAAACAGAGGTAAGTAAACACGCCGACCTCGATGGGTTAAACTGAAGTTTAATATTAAATTCAAATTTAAGGTCAATTGTGGTAGCAATTTAAAAATAGTAAACGTTAACTCGAGCCCTAATTTAGCTTTGATTAAGCATTTGTAAAAATTGAGTTTGTGATTACTGGTCAGTTAGCAGCATTATGACAATTCCCTCCGTGAACACCGGCGGCTCATATCGCGACCAACGTGTTGAAATTTGGGCTTACATTTCATTGTTTTCTCCCTTTTCCAAAGTTAACTGAAAAATCATTGAGAGAGAGTTAAAAGTTCCTTTAAATATGCTCTTACCAACCACTCATCATGATTCTAATAAACACATAAGCGTTGGCCAGCGAGATTTGACAGCACAATAGTCAAATCAAAACTGGAGACAAATCTAAACAAGAACTCCACGCAACAGATAACGCAGATTTCAATGTCAAGGATCGGTAAGCGCTCTCTGCAATGGAGACGCGACCACCTGGCACTAGGGCAGAGGACCTCAAGCAGGGGTAAATTTAACTGTAGGCGGTAAAGAAACATATAGTCGCGGGTAAATAATTGATGTACCTGATAATTTAATAAATTATTAAATTTAACCTAATTTTGTAAAATGAGAGACAGAGAGAGTGCAAAAAAATTGTGTGCATGTGTTTTGTATGGGAGTAGGGGGTAAATGGAGAAATACATGAAGCCGAGGGTGGTCAATGATAGAGGAAAAGTTGAGAATGGCTGCGATAGGGGGCAGGAAGCAGAGTAAAACCGTGAGGACGCACATCTCACAACGCAGATGTACGAGGCGGCCTTTGCCAAAATCACGCTTCGCTCGCACTGCACTCGCCCGGCGGCGGCCGTGAAAACGCACTTAAGGGGATTCCTCTTATGAAAAGTTATTAAGTCTTGACATCATCATGAGATGGAAGTCTTTGATTGGGGCTGGTTGGGGCAGGTGGAGGGGCTGGTTATAGGGCAGGTGGGAGGCTGGTTATAGGGCAGGTGGGAGGCTGGTTATAGGG
This sequence comes from Platorchestia sp. MABIK, assembly GCA_014220935.1. Taxonomy (NCBI): domain Eukaryota; kingdom Metazoa; phylum Arthropoda; class Malacostraca; order Amphipoda; family Talitridae; genus Platorchestia; species Platorchestia sp. MABIK. The sequence continues at coordinate 28 of JACJUY010004252.1, read as the reverse complement.
CAGGTGGGAGGCTGGTTATAGGGCAGGT